>JANTCA010000725.1:0-12498 GCA_024741275.1 Chironex yamaguchii
ATACTTAAAAGCTTTTTTCGTCTGACACTCTTCAGAGTATGAAACGTCAGAAAGGAAAGTATATGTATATGGCAACTCTAGCGTAGCCGATTTCTCTTCAAAAACAAGGCAATTACAGGGAATGACTGTTTGATCTTGTTTTCCCGTTGTGTTCTCATGCGAAAACATTTTTCTGGCTGAGAAACTCCTGTCTTGCAAGATCGTTGTCTTATTTATCAGATTCACTTAATTACTAGACAAAAGTGACAGTTATTTACTTTGCCAACGGTTATTGTAATATTTGTTTGTCATGCAATACATTGACTTAGTCGGCAAATAGAAGTGTACTGATTTCAATAACCTAGATACTACTAGATATCGAAGTTGCCTTGTTCGCTGGTACCACCACATCTAATATTGTACCTATTGTTTCTGTTTCTTTCGCACTGGGACTGAAAGGTGTTAAGGCGCTTCCTACCGGATGGTGGATGGGAGGGTAATTCTTAATGAAGTCGTAGACCTACGCAGTGAATCCTGCCAGAAAACCCAGGCCCTCCAAGTATGGGGGTTGGGCAGAACGTTAACACCTCTTCCAGGAAAAATTTACGTGTTACAAAAACTACGAAAGTCAGAACAGTTCTAAACCAGGGAGGAGCAGAGATCACCAACTTCGGCACAGTGACCATGATGGGTGAAAGCCTCAAGGAAGCCCATTGTCTGACGACGTCTCTTGCTAGTCCCAAAAACACCCTCACTATAGGGTTTTGGAATGTGAGAACCATGTAGAAAGGAGTAACAGCAGCACAGATTGCGAGAGAGATGGACAGTTACCAACCAGACATTGTAGGAATCAGTGAATGTAGGTGGATTGGAGCAGGCAAGGTGAAAATGGCAAATGAATAGACGCTGATCTACAGCGAAAATGGCAATCTGCAGGTGTATGGTGTTACCATCATGATGAGTTGGGAGGCACCAAAGTCACTCGTGTAGCGGACCCTCATCAACAGGAGAAGACAAAATCAGTCGTTTTCAGGAGCCTTCTCTTGCCTTGCCTGTTGTAGTCCATGGATGTGAGATGAAATGATTCCGTCGGATCTTCAAGACCAGTTGGCAGCAGTATATATCCTACAGAAGAGTGCTAGAGACGGCAGAGACGGGAAAGATCAGTGAAGAAGCAAGGATCAGGAGATGGGACTGGATTGGACACATCTCGAGAAAAGATTGGAATGACAACTGTGCTCCGACGAAGTGGAGGAGTGACGTTCGAGCCTTGCGTGCTTTCCGGCACAAAGAGATTTAAGGTAAGAAGGCCTCTCGGTCTCTACAAACAAATGTTCCTTAACCTTTGATTTGTAAATATCATTTTTACTGCAATCAATAATACAGTAGTAACAAGTCAACAGATAATCAGAGGCAACCACAACAATTCTATGCCAATTGTAAGTAATACGTAAAAGTCAAATATGCCATAATCAGATACCATTGATAAAATATCGTAGGCATTTAGATACAGTAAAGACGTATAAAGAAACGGACTGAGTACTATGATTATTGTAGCAAATATGCAATCCACTGTCAGGATGTTGTGCGGCAAGAAAGTAGGGGAAGTCTGCCAATAGCGAGGAGGGATGTAGAAGTATAGAATATGATATCATACGAATTCAGCCACTTCATCACCAAACTGTTGAGCCTTGGAGGTGAAGGAACTGCCCAATATTAATAGCAAAAAGTAAACTACCAACTCTGTCTTAGACAACGTCCATGCAAAGATGGTCAACATAATGGATTCAGATACTGATTATGTCTTTTATCTGACGACGCAGACCTCAGCAATGTAACAGTGTAGAGGTATTTAATGCATGTTGTGGTGCGTATATACAAATAACATTATCAATGACAAGACATACAAATAACATTATCAATGACACACCCTGTTGATGACGAATGCAGGTTTAAGTACATGGTAGCAACCATGATCAAACAGAGCAATATCTCCGAAGATATTAGAATATGAATAATCAAAGCAACTGCTTATCTCAATAAGAGCTTATGGACCAACAGTGGTTTCGTCACCAATCAAAGTTTATTCAGAATTGCATGCTCCATCCTATCTTCTTGATGATAGGCATGAAATTATTGTCGCAAGAGACGGGAGCAAAAGTACGTATTCTAGAAATCTGCAGCTAATTACCTACACTGGAATACAGGACCAACAAGTAAATACCGAAAAGAGAGAGTAACTACCAGTAGAGCATGTAACAAAGAAGAACAACTAACACTGTCTTGCGAAAAAACATCGAATGCATGACCAGAAACTAGGTAATCAGTAACACATGTGAGGTCCACGCAAAGGTTCATGTCGTTTCTAAAATAGTATAATGTGATGGCTTCATCTATCAGTGACAAAAACGCATGCCCAGGATATAAATGAAACTCTCTTTATTTTTTCCCAAAGAGGCAGACTGGCGTGTTTTGACCACCTTACATCGGACGACAGCATCTGGTAGAGTAAATGCAGTGAATCGTAGCAACTGCATCAAATCAGTGGTGATAATGATAATATATTAATAGTCCGTTAACTAAATCCAACACATTTTTGTAATGCCAAGGAAACATTTAATCTGTTTTCTAGAAGTCTGGAAATTTCTAACGCTTAGTGTTTCCTTTGCAAAAACTTTTTATTATTCCTTTTCATGTAGACGAAAGAAATTTTGCTTCCGAGATGCATATAAACAAATACTGCAGGCATCAATTATCATTTAGCAATTTAAGCTACAACGGAATATGCCACAATCTTTAGAAAAGAATTTCGTTGTATTGGTGAAGAGGAAAGCTGCAGTTTATTCGGCAAGCATTCCACTGTGTAAGTATTTGTCAAGAAAATTAGAGTTTGGAACTCTAATTTTAGAAAGACATATGTCCATAGTTTAATGTGTGCAATTTGGATGTTTGTGCTGCAAGAATAATACTCAAGTAGACAAGTGTCTTTGAGTTAAAGCAAACCTCTATTCACATGAAAGATGTTGGTGTAATACAAACCTAAATACTTTCCTAACCGACAATTAAAATTTCAATTTGTTCAAATAAGAAAACATTCACGTTTCTAATATCATGAAAGTTCATGCCTAAAAGCCTAACGACAGCATAGACATATGTTCGATGGGAACTTTAAACTGCTTACGACTCATGATATGTTTAACAGATGCCACAATCTAGTCAGCAATAACTTGCTTAATTATTACTGCTTATCAATTCTCAGTGTTGAGCACATGAATGTAAGGAGTTTGATGCTTTAAAAATATCAGTTTAGTTTATAAATAACATCTTATGCACCAATTACTTCTCGAATTTATCTGGGAATCAAAATAGTTCCTTCAAGGAAATTTACATTTTGGCGTGGTAATTGTAAGCAAGTGAGCTTTATTCTTATGATTCATTTCAAATTAGCATTTCTCCATAATAGTATAAGCCAATTAGTTTCAAACCATGAGACATGATTGATTATAAAATACTAAAACAATACAACAGCAGGAAATGAAGCGGGTTTAAAAATTCAAGAATGTTTTGCATATCTTTACTGTCCCGCCAGATACGATTCCTTGCATCTAGAATATATGTTTCTTCGCTTCTTCCTTTTGAAAACCAAGCTCTTCCATGTGTTTAATTAGGCACGTGGGTACATATCCAAGTCCTCCAACATAATGAAGTCGTAGACGTACGCAGTGAATCCCGACGGAAAACCCAAGTCCTCCAAGTATGGGGGTTGGGCAGAACCTTTACACCACTTCCAGGGAAAATTCACATGTTACATAAACTACGAAAGTCAGAACAGTTCTAAACCAGGGAGGAGCAGAGATCACCAACTTCGGCACAGTGACCATGATGGGTGAAAGCCTCAAGGAAGCCCATTGTCTGACGACGTCTCTTGCTAGTCCCAAAAACACCCTCACTATAGGGTTTTGGAATGTGAGAACCATGTAGAAAGGAGTAACAGCAGCACAGATTGCGAGAGAGATGGACAGTTACCAACCAGACATTGTAGGAATCAGTGAATGTAGGTGGATTGGAGCAGGCAAGGTGAAAATGGCAAATGAATAGACGCTGATCTACAGCGAAAATGGCAATCTGCAGGTGTATGGTGTTACCATCATGATGAGTTGGGAGGCACCAAAGTCACTCGTGTAGCGGACCCTCATCAACAGGAGAAGACAAAATCAGTCGTTTTCAGGAGCCTTCTCTTGCCTTGCCTGTTGTAGTCCATGGATGTGAGATGAAATGATTCCGTCGGATCTTCAAGACCAGTTGGCAGCAGTATATATCCTACAGAAGAGTGCTAGAGACGGCAGAGACGGGAAAGATCAGTGAAGAAGCAAGGATCAGGAGATGGGACTGGATTGGACACATCTCGAGAAAAGATTGGAATGACAACTGTGCTCCGACGAAGTGGAGCTGGAATATATGTTTCTTCGCTTCTTTTTTTTGAAAACCAAGCTCTTCCATGTGTTTCATTAGGCACGTGGGTACATATCCAAGTCCTCCAACAATTATTGGTAGAAGTAGGTAAGTAAGTTGTTTATTTGTATTAGCACTTTTATATCATATCTCTCTTGCTAATCTTCTTTACGTTGATCTCAACTATATTAGCTGAAGATATTGAATTGGAACCTTTTCTAGTCATGACATTAAACTAATGGCTGTATTTCATTGATATAAGGCGCAGGATAGCACAGTGCAAATTGATTCCTCAAAATCTGTTAACAACGTAGTGATATGATCACTTGCTGTACTGAAGATGCCATCTGAACAATATTAGCTGATGGTATTCAGTTTGAGTCTCTGAGGATCTGTGAGATGGAATAATTTGTTGTATTAATTTGATATAATGCTCTGGATAGCACAGTGTAAATTGAGTACACAATGTTCTCTCAATAAACACGTGGCTCTTCTACAGCCAACATAGCATATCTACATTGTAAATAAAAGCTATCGGCACTGTCACGGTATAACAATGTCAGTTGACTAGTCAATTCCAAGTTACCTGTAAAGTGAGACTTGAGATTGTATTTGGACGTCATAAAAAAACCCACAACAAATTGAGTTTATACAGCAATAAGACAAACAACTGCATCACAGGAAACATATTGCAAACATTGCCGTAAAAGCTGCTTCTTACGTATTTTGTTGAAGAGAATAAGGAATGGACACATTTAGAAGTGACGAAATTGTCAGTAAGTTACTTGGAAAGCTTATCAATATTGTATCATTTTTGGATTTTTCTACTTTTCTTGTGAAAGATTCAAGAGTTCTTTGCTAGTTACTTGTAAAGTAAGACTTGCAATTGCATTTTAATGGCATAAAGAACTAAATTGGGTTTACACTACTATTGATACTGAAATGAATTTTGTATTTGATGTCTTGAAATATTAATGAAACATGTATTGCTGCACCTTAATACTGATTACATATTCTTAGCAAGTAATTCAATAATTAACAAGAGGATAGTTCCAGTGCTAATTCTTGATTATTAGTTCTAAGTTACATAATTTTGCCAAATACCTTGTGCCATATCATTTTCCGCAACAACTAAGCTGCTCAAGGTATATAAACATCATGCATAGACTTTACAACTAGTAACGGAGGAATGCAAACTTCATGGTATAATATACCTCCCAACTACATGGATAAATATGCCGCTTAGGTCAAACATTCTGCCTCTGAGGCAAGGTCATGCTTGCAATATCTGAGAAGGATCCAAAGAAAAAATTATTCATTGAATGAATTTAAATTGACTAATTAAGGATGAATTATGATTAGTTACTTTAACGTATTGATTAGTTGGTTGTTGATACGTAATTTTTAAGTTAAAATGTTTCAGTCATTCAGAGAAATTGTTTTATTGTTATACAAAAATAGAGTACAAATTATACCAGGATTGTGTTGTGTTCTTGCAATTGTTAAAGAAACTATGGTTCATAAATATCTATTTACTTTCATAGACAAGATTTTCTCCAAACATGACAATATTTGCTTCTTTCGGTTTTCTAAAGCATAAAACTACAAGGAGATTTCTTCATACTTTCTTCTCACAAAAACAGAAACCATGTTCTTGGTTTAAGAGTGATCTAATTATTGTAGTCTTACACTTGTCTCGTTTTAGGCAATTACCTTGTCATATTGAAACATATTAAACTTTACCTCGTACGCCGTGATGTCATGTTAGCAACTTGATAAAGCTATAAAGACAACTGTCCTTTCTTCTATTGTTATCGTACGATTTTGTTCCATTTTTTTGTTATCATACCAAAAGCTGAAAGAAACACTCGTCATTCTCGCCTTGGTTTCCATTGGATCTACTATCCTACACACATTTCCAAGACTGTTTGGCTGGAAAGTTAGGCTCGAATCGAGTAACATACGCGTGAGTTTCTTAGGACACCGAAACAGTGAGTTGTTGGCCATGCTAACGTCTGATGATGATCTTAAAAGCCATTTCCGTTTAGTTCCAGGACTAGCTGGGTGTAACACTCACAGCTTACATGTTAAGAGTCGTCCTGATCATTACGATCGTCATCGAGGGAATTTTCTTTTTCTGGATAAAGATGATGCTAATCCAAATTTTAAGTATGAGGCTTCATGGTTTCTCTTTCCGAAAACACAGAATGCCAATGGCAATATCACTAGTATTTCTTTGGAGCCTATGGATATTTCAACAATGTTCATGCGAAATTATCTTTACCGACTGCGAATTTCTTCCGGGCAAAACACTGCACCTTTCGTAGGAGACTTTAGTTGGATTGTTCACTATTTTGACCATCAATGACGTTTTGCTAACATTTATAGAGCCGTGTATCATCTCGATCACCTAAGGTTAACTTATTAAACTTTGGTTATCTTAATTTTGCTCGTTTGGTCATATTCCCTTTTAAAAGAGAATATACTGTTTGTTATATATATGGTTAATCAGATTCAGCTTCCCTCTTGTGTTGTTTCTTAATCTATCCCAATTCCAACAAACTTAGCAAATGTTTATAGACAAACAAACCACGCTGTGTCACTTGGAGTTACACTCTCTAAATGAAGACACCTTTTGATCATCATCTGTATAATATATTAATGTGTGATATATTACTCCGAGTCGGAGATAAAGAGATTCATGCTCATAAACATGTATTAGTTTCCAGCATTCCATACTTTTACGCAATGTTTACAAGCGATCTTGTAGAAAGTCGCCAGCCAGAGGTGACACTCAAAGGCATGTACAGTAATGCAGTTGAGACGACAGTGGACTTTGCTTAAACGGCTAATTTAAATGCGGACACGAAAAACGTGCAAACCTTGTTACCTGTTGTTAATTTTAAGTATGAGTCTTCATGGTTTCTCTTTCCGAAATCACAGAATGTCAAGGGCAATATCACTAGTATTTCTTTGGAGCCTATGGATATTTCAACAATGTTCATGCGACATTATCTTTACCGACTGCGAATTTTTTCCGGGCAAAACACTGCACCTTTTGTAGGAGACTCTGCTTGGATTGTTCACTATTTTGACCATCAATGACATTTTGCTAACATTTATATAGCCGTGTATCATCTCGATCACCTAAGGTTAACTTATTGAACTTTGGTTATCTTAATTTTGCTCGTTTGGTCATATTCCCTTTTAAAAGAGAATATACTGTTGGTTATATATATGGTTAATCAGATTCAGCTTTCCTCTTTTATTGTTACTTAATCTGTCCCAATTCCAACAAACTTAGCAAATGTTTATAGACAAATAAACCATGCTGTGCATCAAACTGTATCAAGCAGATGCCACGTCAATTGGTTTATGCTCTTCTCGACAGGGAATAAGTTGTATCCATGTTGCCAAAACGTACTAAGCCAAATTTTTAAGGGGGATTCCATTTCTATGTTGGCCGACAGTTAATCCAAGCTTGGGTAGCATTCTGTAAGATTAAATTCCTTATTTTTTAAAAACTCGTTACTTTATATGAAAGAGCAAATCATACTGAGTAAAAATTATATTACAGAAACATGATTTTACTCACGACTTCCTTGTCAATGCCGTGACGTCATCAAAATGGCTGCTATGGCTTTCGCAACATGGCTTTTCTATTCTTTTAAGTAAATTGGAAAATGGCTCCCTGGGGTATTTAAATGTTTCTAAATCATGAAAAGGAAAATACACTCAAACTTAGCTGAAGTTGAATTTGAATAAGGGGTCATTGAGGCCCAGCCCTTCAGAATAGTTTGTTCTTACTTTATAGTCAAAAAAGATTCGATTCTCATTGGCTGAAGAGCTGAATCAAATTGTAACCCATCTTATATTTTAAAATTTTCTGAACAACTTTACCGGAACATAGTCTTCTTGCAAATGCACAATAAACTCGTTCTGGTAGAAAGCAAAGCACTTAATGAATGTTTGTTATTCCCTGTCTATTCTACGGAGATCTGATCAGCTGGACTCCTTGCAAATAATGGAGATTTATGTCTTGGATGCTGATATTGATTTGTATTTTCTAATAATTTTCAGTTAAATTGATAATTGGTTAGGACGTATCCATTTCAAGTCTTTGGGAACAGTACCTTTTTCTTACAAATGTGTATATTTTACATTCTATCCTAAATATCAAGACCGCACTTCTCTTGCCTTTACAAAACAAATTGCAAGAGCCAACGAACATACAACTAGCATACAACGTGAATGTCAACCGACAAATTTTCTAATATGTTTTATAAAATTTGTAGAAAATTTATAAAATTCGGGGAAATTCATGTATGAAATGTTCCGTGTCAATGATTTCTGGACTTGGGTTTTTGAGGGTAGGTGAATTTAACATTTGTAACTCAAATATTCGAATGCGTTGATACAAATAAACAAATGGCAAATTACACATTCTTTGTAGATTTTTGATAACTTCGTACCTCCCGACTTAAGTGACATTCTACTATATTGAATGCAAGAATGTTTTACTCATATCTATTTGTAATATACACAAACGTATTTGTCATAAAAACTGTCTCGTGTAAAAATGAATGAATATCAAATGGCTGGAAAGAAATGCTATCGATGTTCTCTTTATTACTGTACGATCTTTGGAAGAGTATCCTTGAGGCATCATCCTCGAAAATCGAACTATAGTCATCTCTCTTAAAAGAGTACATTTAACCTCGATGACGAACGTAGTAATTGGGACGATTATAGACGTTAGTGTGTGTGTACACTCTCTGCTATTCACTAGATTTTTTATTCAAGTCCTAACGGCAAAATTACTTAACTTGAAGACAAATTTCCCAGCCATAGAACTTTAAAATGCGTGTAGGATGTTTGTTGGAATGAGGGTGAAAAAGATGAAAATCCACAAAAAAGCAGAACAAATCATGAAATGCTGCAATGTTGTACTGTATTCTTTTCTTAGCACATTCTGTTGCACGCTCTCAAGGCAAGATGCGAGCTACTTCATGATAACAACAATGGTTACATCAAAGACAGATAAGAGTGAACATTAGACATCAAGCACTGAATGTCGTACCTTCACAGCAACAGAAGCTCGAGAAAGGAAAGTCCAGAGTTGAGAAATGCCAATAAAGATACTATTACTATAAATTGCTTTAAGTCAATTTGAAAGTTTTACTGCATACACAAATTTGATGGAAGATTGGCAGATCATAAAATCGTTCTTGAAGGCCTGACCCGTACCCACGAGTACCACATACATACAATACAATCTCTAATTGCCTTTAATTGCATAAGCAATCCACCTTCTCGAGATAAATTCCCAGTGCGTGCTTGGCGCCAAATTGTCCTTTTCTGACTGGCTGGTTCAAAAGTTTCGTTGACATCTTTCAGCACTGAGCACACGCTATTCTAATCACAACACTTGATAATTCAAGGGAAAACGAGAAACAGAAACTGAGAAAATAGGAATTCAACAAATTGATGACACTCCAGTCAGAGTGCTGAGCATTGGCTATAATGAATTGTCTTAATTAATAACACGAAGAAAAGTACCGAATCTCTCCGACATGACGTTCATGCCAAGATGGTCAAGAGTTGGATTTTGTTAAAGTACCGATTATGCCTTTCATCTGCGGACGTAGACCTCAGTAGTGTAACAGTCTAAAATTGTTTAATGCATGTTGTGGTGCGTATAACGTGGAACAAGGCATACAAGTAACATTATCAATGACAAATCCTGTTGATGGCAAATGCACTTTTAAGTACATATAGTCTACGTCATCATTTGCTACAACACATGGAAAATAGTCTGTATGCACATGCGTGGATCGAACATGTAATTTACCAACTGGATTTGACCTGGAAGTTACTGGTCCTTTATATGTCATGTCAGGAAGAGGATATTTTGACTTGCGTCATTGGCAACGCTTAGACGAAAAATGTAATTTTCTTGGAGCTAGTTTTAGCAATAAACACATCTACAAACGGTCATCCGCATCCGTTCGTCATGGCTGGCGATGGTGCAGCATAACTTGGGTTGCATAGCCCTCGGCACCGCCCCCGGAGTGACTACAGAGGCCCACTCTAGAATGACAGTCTATGCCGCAGTGGGAGCAGATAAACTCTGATGCAGCTAGTGGGGTTGCTCTGTCCTTCCTCCTACTCCTGCTATATTCAGTTTCAGCGTTAGTTCGTGTGTCCTCTGCAGACCTCATGCCAGATCGCACTGCCCCTCTCCACCCTGCTTGATTATCTTCTGCCACCTCCCAGATTTTGGTCTGGAGTCCGGCGAATATCATGTCACGCTTGCAGACATCCTTATATCGAAGATGGGGGCATCCTGCTGGTCTCTTTCCAGCGGCCAGCTCACTCTACAACACATATTTGCCGATTCGTCCAGGCTCCTTTCGTCTCACGTGGATCAGCCATCTAAGGCTGTTCTGGATAAGGAGACCAAATAAACTGGAGACACTTGCAGGCTCCAGGATCTCAATCTTGGGAACTTTATCCATCCATTGCATGCCGAGAATGACTGCAGACAGCGGAGGTGGAAGCTGATCAGCTTTCTTTCTTGCCTGGCATGAGTTGCCCAGGTTCCACTACCGTATGAGAGGGTGCTGAGGATGCATGCTCTTATAGACGGGGTATCTTCTATACCTTGACCCATGACTTCAGTCTTCTTAAGACTGATTGTCAGGCTAAACTGCTTGCAGGCATGGGACAGACTGTCCATGAGATGCTGAAGGCCGGCTTCGGTGTGGCATGCAACGGCTGCATCGTAAGCGAACAGCAACTCTCGAATGAGTACCTCACGGATCTTAGTCTTGGCCCATAGTCGGCAGTTTTGAAGAGTTTCCCATCAGAGCGAGTGTGCAGGTAGATGCCCTCTGTGCAACCATCGAACGGATATTGAAGCAGCATAGAGAAGAAGATGCCGAAGTGGGTAGGCACGAGTACACAGCCCTGTTTAACTGTACTGCTCACCGGGAAGGCATCAGCGGTACCACCGTTGAAGCAAACAGTGCTACGCATGGCCTTGTGAAAGGATGTCTTTATGGCCAGGTGTCTAGGAGGACAGCCTATCTTCTTCAAGAGTTTGAAGAGCCCATCTCTGCTCAAGATATCACATGCCTTGGTCATATCCACAAAGGCTAGGTACAAGGGCATTTTTGCTCCCGGTGCTTCTCCTGCAGTTGGCGCAGTGGGAAGATCATGTCTTCTGTGAATATGCCAGCTCTGAAACCACACTGTGACTAGGGATATATGCGGGATGCAAGGCATTGCAGACGGGAAAGTACTACTCGAGCAAAGCCTTTGCCGACAATACTGAGGAAGGAGATGCCCCTGTAGCTGTTGCTATTACTCCTGTCTCCCTTGTTTTGTATACGGTGACAATGTTGGCATCGCGCATGTCCTGGGGGAATTAACCTCGCTCCCACCACAAGGTACTGCAGCTCGTGGAGAGGCCACAGCAGTGCAGGCCTCCCTGTCTTAAGGACGTCGGTATGAATGCCATCAGAACCAGTAGACTTGCCACAGCTGAGACAGTCGATGGACTTTCTGAGCTCGTCCATTGTGGGCAAGTTGTCCTACTCCTCCATGACCAACAGATCTGGAATGGCTTCCAAGGCAGCATCAGTGACCACGTTCTGGGTTGATACACCTCCAGATAGTGTTCCACCCAGCGTTTGAGCTGTTTTCTGTGATCTGTTATCGCCTCTTTAGACTTGCTCTCAAGGGGGACGACTTTGGTGGCAGTTGGACCCACAGCCCGCTTCATACCCTCATACTATCCTCGAGCATTCCCTGCATCCACTGTAATCTTCATACTGTCGCACAAGTTTAGCCAGTAGCTATTGGCGAATAGACGTGACGGTTGCTGAGCCTTGTTTCTTGCAGACCAGAGAGCATCGCGTGTGGTAGAGGTTGTGTTCCGTGTGTACTCGAGAAGAGCCTTCCTCTTAGCTTCTGTGAGGGGTTCGAGTTTCTCCCAGTTTGCCATAAACCAGTCAGCACTCTGGCACTCTCGCTTTCTATAGGCAAGACTGGCTGAGTCGTAGA
>JANTCA010000726.1:0-12498 GCA_024741275.1 Chironex yamaguchii
TATGTCAAAAGGAGGTCTTGTTTGTCAGGGGTTATTAGTCATGAAAAGCAATCATTTGAACACGTCAGAAGGTCTTAAATATAAATTTGACCATTCTTTTATTGTGGCAGGCATTCTGGAGACGAGATAAACCTCAAGCTGCACGCCCAGTTTCACAAGAACATGAAATTATTGAAAATAAGATGGTTCACCAGGGTTCAAAGTTAGACGATGATTACTTCAAATTTTGAGGGGTGCTTGAGCTCCTTTCACAAAGCAAATGAGGATTTGAATAAAAAGGTTGCAAGTAGTTAATTAAGTGACATGGACAAAACAATAGCGTTTAAACAAGACCCAAGAAACAATGCTATTCAAACAGAGAGAAATTAAATATTGTTTCAGTCATGAGGGTTTTCGTAAGAAATCGGTTCCACCACGTTTTACACATATTCACCATTTTTCCTTTCTTTTGCCATGCATTGTATTAAAATACTACACATACGTCTGTAATAATGTCTTATCTAACAAGCTTTCTCAATTGTTTTTGGCGAAACGCCAGGAAATTAGTTTTAATGTTAACGTCATGTCCCTTTCTCTGAAAATTATCAGCCTGGTTCTTGTATTTATTTGCAAGTGGCTTCTACTTGCACCATCTATTCACTTGAAGAATCTGACACTGATTTTCTATTCGTGGTTAAAAGTAATGGTTCACACGGTCACTTCACTTGCAGGGGGGAGGGGGGAGGGGTGATTATGTCTTCATTCTTTGCGCCGTGATGTCAGCAGACCAAAATGCACTTGTTCATAGGAGCTCTAGTTCAGCTGATTGAATTGAGTGGTTCTTGGTACAGGGACACCCATACAGATCGTTTAAGGTACAACAAAGTCCTTGATGCTTCCTGCAACCACCCCAGCTCCATCTTCCTTTTTATTAAATGAAAGATTCTGTACTATCCACCGCACGCGTTTTGTAAATGCGCCAGCTTTAACTCGTTTACAAAGACTACCAAGGGACGTATGGATAAAACGATTTTTAAATCCATGGATTTGAGATAAAAGATAGTTGCTAATAAACATACCAAATAATGTGTAGTCCACATCAAGAACAAGCAGCTTCTTTCCTTCTCTGGGTTCATTTAAAACTGTTACTTTGTAACTTTCCACCCTTTTTTGTATCTTTGCCAAAAATTCCTCTCTACAATTTTAAAGAATAAACCATACATTACTAAAATCTGGAATTCGAGCATAACATGGAAGAAACACAAACGGCGAAAAATGGATGCCTTGTGGGCAAAAGATCACATAGCACTTGTAAGCATACAAGACAATAGACAAAAAACCCAACAACATGAAAAGAAAATCAAGCTTGAAAGACTAAGCCTTCGATCTTTCCTACTGAGCTATGTCCCTTAGTGGTAAGACATCAGATTTCCAGTCACGAGACCTTAGTTCGTATCTCTACAATTCATGCTACAATATCTGCTACAATTCATCTGCTACAAGTCACAACTATAACTTTACCTTTGAGCACAACATGAGCCAAGGATATAATATAGCTCGACACTTAGCTTTCCTTTGACCCCCACACAATGCTGCTTAGACCCTTTCTAGTAATGTATCAGTGAACAAGGAGGAGTGAAGTGGTACCCTGTTCCCAAACAGAAAAGTTGCATCTTCAAACAGATATAGATATCTTTACCATTCTATTAAAATCAAAGACTTAGACCTTACATGATCCATACCTTAAACCAAGACATTTATAAACCAATCAGTCTTATAGCATATTATAGCTTATGTTATAGCATAACTCTCATAAGATGATTTTTCTTCAATTACCTTTGTTCGACTGCTATTTCATCTTCATCTATGTCAAAATCATCTACGACATCTACATCAGTTACCTCTGGTGGTGGTTTGATGATTTCTGCCTGTAAAATGGAAACAAAAATATGTCCAAATATATGTGAATCATCTTCAATTTCCTAGAAAGCTTCTACGATTCTATCCCAACTGGTAAGTACTTCATACACTTGAGACTGTATGATAAGCTATACCAATTCATCTGTTACATTAAATATAGAGTAAACCTGCCCACTAGAGTTTTTCTCGATGTGAAAACTATTGAAATCAAAGAAACAACCCCCTCAGATAGGATCGCTGGAGCTCAACTCAGAAAAAAAATCAGCTCCATAGAATAAGATTTTGAACTCCTTTAGAGCAAGAATTCAGACTTCTGCCAAAAAATGGCAAAAGTGGCCATTTTCAATGGCTTTGTGGGAGTCCAAAAATGAATCAAATCGACCAATTCTTTTTCCTCATTGTTCATTTGCGCCATAATTTCAAACTAAAAATGTTTTTTTCAATTTTTTTTCTTCTAAGTTACGAAGATAGCGCTATCGTGTCATTATTTGGCGAAAAAAAGTTTTTCTCTCACGCGGTTGGCATTAGTATGGTAGTAAAGTGAACGTTGGAGGCCTTTGTTTTGATGCAACTCGTTTTAACACTGGCATTCACAAAGGAGCATTGGCCAAAATAACTAGAGAAATTGGCCACTATCTACTTTTTGTTGCCTGCAGACACCACGTGGCAGAGCTAAAAATAATGCACTTTTGACACGAGGTTACAGGCGACAAAACCAGTGGTCCAGACACATTGTTCAGACGCCTGAAAACCACATTTGAATACCTAGATTTTGACTATGGTTCCAACCAGCTGGAGATCTTTGACTGGATAGAAGTCAGAGGCACTGTTATTGAGACAGCATCAATGAATTTTCAAGATCACTGCATGATGTACGTGACGAGAATAGATGTCATTAGGGAAGATAGAGAGCGCTGAGCTTCTTGTTTCGCACCTCTCGCCACCAGGAGACAAGAGTTCTGGCCTTAAGATCAAAAAAGCTGATGCAATCCATCATGCACGAATCGTAATGAAGGCAATTTATGATACGCAACTTTGGAGATTGTCTGATCGACTACACTTGGTGAAGAATGGCCATGCACTTCTCAAAGACGTTAAGTCTGTCAGAGAATTTATCAGTTTCTTTTGCGTTGTGTGGTACCTCCGGAGTGATGAGTGATGAGAGCGCCATACCTGGATGTCACAGCCATCCACCACATGTACCAGTACAAAGTGGCTTGTTCAAACCCAAGAGCTGTGGACAAGGTGATACAATCCTTGTTTAAGCATACTTGTTAACTTGATGCCTCTCTGATGCCTCTGGCCCTTCCAGATAAGCAGGTGCCAGATCATGAGAAGCAGAAGATTGCTATGGCATTGCTCTCCAGAAGAATGCCACATTCAACATATCTGCACTATCAACTAGAGAACAAATCTCCTGTTGATATCAAGGCAGTAATTGATCAAAGCTTCTCTGGTTCAATTGCACCTGCCATCCGATCTGAGGGGGGCCTTTCTTTTATTTGAAAAGAATCACATCGAGAGCAACCCTACTGTTCACAGATACACTTTTATTACTTTCTCAAAAATACGTCTTGTGAAAAGTATTCACAGCACACAAAGCATGTCCGAAAAATCTGACAGTGTCAGAAAAAGATATCATGTCTTCAAGAATTATGATTTGAAATGAATACTTGTTAGTCAACCAATGCACGAACACGTTCCTTGCCTACAAATCAGCATCACTAGTTTTAAATGCTGATTATCTTTGTAGCAATGATGTAGATGAACAGAAGTGATTTTTCTCCCAAGTGACTCAAGTACAAAGAGGAATTGGCATATCTAGAAGATCTTCTAAACTTGTGCCTACTTCTGTACTATATTAATACGTACCTTGTATTATGTTAACTCTTAGATTTAAAAGCACTTAATACTTAAATGGAGCTAAGAGCAACACCGTTGACCAAAGGCCTGCAGCCTTTAAAACCTACATAAAGCAGGCCTTTTCGTTTGACGAGGGCTCTTTACCACCCTCGCAAAAACGTTTTTCGCCCCCATTTTGTTTCTTTAGTTTCTAAACTAACTGATTTATAGCCATTCGTTTAAGACAAAGACAGAAGCGACAAAAATAACGGCCTGTTACCAAAAAAGGCTTCCGCCAAACTTTTTTGACACTCTTTTCGCCAAAGTGGACAGTTCATCGATCGTTTAGTCAGTATCATCGCAGGGTTTATTAATTGCTTGGTCTACCATCGCTACGTCTGTATCATCGTGTTTGTTTCAAAAATCGAATTTCCGCATCCTGGAACCAAATATTAAGGAAGTGTGGTCAGGTCAAACAGCAATATCTTCCTGAGACCTTGGAGGCTGTCTGCGAAAAAAATGCTTTGAGGGGCGATCGCCCTCCTAAGCTTATAAACGTGGGCGATTTAACGCCCTAGTGACGATTTCTATACGAAAAGGCCTGCATAATGATATTATGCAACGACAAAAAAGAGGTCACTTTCTATATCGTTCATACCAAGTTCTCTTCTTTAGTTCCCATCATCATTATTTTGCTTCCACTTTTGAGGCGTAAAGCTGCAATCTTTATATCATCAGTCTGATTCTTTCCTGCAAGAGGTAAAGAATGTTGTTACCCATCATCAATTAACAAAAAGAATTGCCTTTCTTAATACTACATCATAAACGTGGGTTTAAGGTTAACTTGACCAACTGAAAGCAAATTCAACTTGATATTAACATGTTATCTAACATGACTTGTAACTTTATAATTTGGTATTTTGGGGTTGTTTCTTTCTATTGGTATCATAATATCCCTATGACACTACATTCTTTACATTATTGTCTGTTCAATACTAGGTTCTAGTATGATATGTGAGTTATAGCCATGCACTTTTCCTTTGTCTTTTGTTCATTCCCAACACTGCAATCAAATGCAGTCAATGGTAAAGACCTCAGTGATTGCAAATCCCTCTCCAACTTCCTCAACAAGCAATTTCGCATTACTTATCCAGCCTCAAAAACAGGAAGCTCACCTGGTAAATGAACAAACTCCCTTTGTCTGATCCACTGCACTCCAACCTCCTCCAAGCGTCTGCCGCTATTAGGAGAGCCAACAACTCCAAAGCTTTTCCCCATACAACCTGACCATTTCCTACCTCCATGGGCTCAATTTCCTCACCACCCTCTTCAGCCTTTCTGTAAAATCCCATCCACCTGGAAATCCTCTACAATAATCCCACTCAACAGACCTGGAAAAGACCAGTCAATTTCAACCTCACACAGACCAATGTCTCTGCTCTGTCCAGCTATAAAAGCACTGGAAGCCTTGCTGCTCACCTCTGACCACAAATACGTCCCTCTCCAAGAACATCAACACAGCTTTCATACACTCCACTCCACTACATCCGCTCACTTTCAACTTTCCACTGCAATAGTCAATGCATTCAACAGAAGAAAACCTTCAAACCAAACAATAGTAGCCGCCTTGGACCTGTCAACTCCATATCAGACCATTTACTCTTGCTGAAAATAGCCTCAACCAATTTAGACCCACCTCTGATCAGGTTAATATCCAACAATCTTCACGGTCACAAAAGCAAAACCCTATTTCAAAATACCTCAAAAGAAGTCCATATGGGTGTGCCCCATGGTTTTGTAACCTTACCAACCCTCTTCACCTTCTGCACCATCCTTTCCACCATGGAAAAATATCTCATCTATTGCCTCAACACCTTTGCAACCATCTCAAAAATCTCACCCTTATACTGTCTCCTGAAAAGCCTACAATGACCCTCTGCACTCCAGACACCCACCATTTCAAATACCACCCAAATGTGGGCATCAACAACACTTCCTCCTCCCTCAACAAGAACTCCAAGATCTTGTTAGCAACTTTTAAACACCTATTTCACTTTCAACCATGAATGCCAAAGCCTCTCAATGAAACAATAGTCTCAATGCAATAAAATGAATGGTCTTGGGGCAAAACAAAGTCTGGTCTGGTCTGTTCTTGTGACCTGGAAATCCTTCATACCCCCCTCCCCCTCCCCCAACAGCAACTCAATCATAGTGTACCCATTTGGGCCTCTCAAGTCAACACCAACTTAGAAAAGCTACAATGAACACAAAACACAGCTCTCAGGATAACCACTGGTCACCACTGTATGTCCTCGAACCCTCACCTACACCAGGAAACCAAAATCCTACTCATTCAAGAGCACGTGGATCTCCTAGCCTCCCAGTACCTGGTTGCAGCCATGCAGATGCAGTCCTGCCCACAATTGTGCCACTCCTCAGCCTTCCCCAAGAAGAATGCATCCAATCAAAATATTCCAGGATAATAGAAGACCACTCCTACCCAATCATCAAAGAAACCCAGAGACAAGTCCCTCCTCACTATGTGGAGCAAACACACCTCAGCTCAAACCCACTTCTGGACAATACTGCTCTGGACATTCACCCATCTGAAGAACAGCTCAGTGTAAGTATCCAACCCTGCTGCACCTACAGCCATCTCATTAACTCATAACTAAACTGCCAAGACCAAACAGTGGACAAAAATGTCCAAAACTGAACTGGAAAAATCATGACGTCTCACAGCTCTTCAATTGCCCTCAGGACCCTACCAACCTCATACTGGAGGCCCTATGGAAAAGACGTGTGAATGTTACAGTAATTGTTGGCTTTGCTTGGCAATGACAACAACACTGAGAGGTTGGTCAGGTCTTAACAGCAGTTAAAGAGATGTGGAACATCGTCACATCCCACTTCACTTTTGACACTAGTTGTCCACTGTTGCTATCATGTAGTAGGGGTTGGAACTGGCTCATTTTAGCTAAAATGGAGTTGGGCAAGAGCACTCCTGGCCTTCTATGGAGTTGTTGTTTCAATGGGGGATGTCAGGGGCAACATTATCAAGGAAGCAAGATTTAGACCCAAAGTGTTCTGAGCATTTTTCATGAAGTGGGAGACAATTTTATTTGGTAGCTATTAAATTGTTTACCTCTTGGCTAAATTTCATAACATGCTCTTAATTCCAAAACATGCAACTGCATGACAGGTAATTCTCAAAGATGTAAACAAAGATTCCATGTAAGATTAGTATTACTTATATTGATTACCATATTAAACAATACACTAATACAAAGCAAAACTTTTAAAACAAAAATATTCCAAAGGTGATGATCTTAACAGATATAAAAGATAAAATGACAAAGTTTGTACAAAGCTTTCAAGTACTGGAAACCATTAAATGTGATATTTACTTGTCCTTGTAGTCAGGGAGGTAGCTGGCAAATAATTATTAGGAGGAACAGCCCAGCTACAGGGGGTACCAATGCTCCAGTGACTTTGGTGTCAATGAAACTTGCAAACTCAACTGATTTTTCAACTGACTCAACTCTTTCTTCAATGTATTTATGACCAATGACTATTTTGGCTTTTTTGCTACACATTCGAATTACTAAAATGCATCACATATCACATAGCTTTGAATTTTCCAAACAGTGACCATCTTTGCTCATTTGTGGACACAAACGCATTTGCAATAGGACTGATATTCAGTGCACCAGTTTTCACCTTGTGTACATGTAAATTCATTAGGTGATTCAACTGCTTCTGCTCCACGGTTGATCTGAAAAATGTTTTGATCCTCCTCAGAGTACTGAAAGAACACTCCCTGACTGCATTTGTTGCAGGCATGACAAGAATACATTGGAGCAGTATAATCACTTGACTGACTATACAGTGCCATTTTTCCAGTTAAACTTTTCACAGTGTCCACAAACGTAATTTCACTACTTATAAGGACACTGTAAAAACTACTTCAAATAAACATTTGAGTGAACTCAGCTTTCCATTGAGAATGATGACAAGTGATGAAAATCACCCATCTGATTAGAAATGTTATGAAACGTTTCTGATTTATTTTTTACAAATTGTTTTTCTAATCTTTCTTTTCCTTCCACACTGAAACCATTCTTTTCCTTCCACACTGAAACCAAATATCCTCCTCAAATAACTCACCAGCACATTTAAGTGCACTAAAGTTTTTTGTATCATGATTGACACACCCTTTGCATTTTTAAATGTTCCACGGGACTCAGTACAGTCTTCTTTGCTTTAAAAGTTAAGAAAGGTCAAGGCTATAAGAATATCTATCATAAACACATGCGTCCATATGTCAAAGCATTGCATTCTTGCTAATGCCATCCTTTTCTTGCAGCTCAGGTCTTTAAAGTAGATGTCAAATCATTTGCTACAGTCATTCTGTGAGTCAGCCCTCATTCAGAGATCAATACCATACTTAGTTGTTTTTACCACAAAAGCTTTCTCAAATCAAGCTGACCTCTGATAGCAGCCATGACTTCTTTTATTGCACACTCTATATGAAAGTTATAGTTAACAAGCATGCCTGGATTACAACATCCAAGATAGGGCAAACCAAGTTTACAATATCCTCTATCATTTTTGCTTAGCATTTGTGAAATTTCAAAGCACCTTAAGAGAGCATCCTCATGCCAGTACATATTTGTCTCAGGTTTGGTAAACTTACTTACCAAGTGATGAATACCAATATAAATTTTTACATATTCTACCATAGTGTTTTTCTGTTTGTCTCTGCATTTACCTCTGGCACACATGTTTATTTGTGTTGTCTCAACAACTCAAATTGGGCAAGAGGAAAAGGCAGATATAAAATGTTGAGCTCCTTTACATGTTTGGGTAATATGTGTGCTGGCCATGGGGCTCCAAAAGCTTGAATATTAACTTGTTTCATGGAGGTGTCAAAGTCCATACTTACAGAATCACTACTCTCCATGCTCAAGTGGGTTTCATTCCTTGACTCACCATCATTTGTTATTGATTCCTTCAATTCAATGTCCAACAGAGAGCCTAACTCTCTAAAAGCAAAGCCATAAAAGTCACTTTCCTCCCATTCACTCCAAATTTCATCAATAAAATTTGCAGTCATTATGTCAATGGTTTTCAACTCTAAAACCGTGTGCTGCAACGTTTACTTAACTTGACTTTGCCCGTATTTATTTAAGGTTTAAGCTATAGCAACTATAATCAAAATTTACTTCATTTGGAAGCTAAATAAGTGCCCTTTTTAACCCCATGCCTCCATGTCCATGGGGTTTCCAAGACATAAACAAAGGATGTCATTTGATTTTAGCATACTTGACATCTGCTGAGGCTGAACAGGTTAAGGTCAGTTCATGAGGCTTGAGTTCTAAACCGTTGGGAGTTGTGTTGTAAAGTTTAACTTGTTCTTGCAACAGAATGAGTAGAAATGCAACGGTTGACAAGAAAACATGAGCATATAAATTCATGTAGGTCTGATGTAAACAATTTACAAAATACATTATATTGCCAATATTAGTTAGAAAAATTGAAACAGGTCAGTCTTGCATTAATGCACAGTTGCTTGGTGCATAGATGCAAGACTGACCTCTACTGGGTTGAGTGAAAAATGTTGTAACAAGGTCCATACTTACCTCCCTAAGGAAAGGCTCTGTTTATTTTTTGGTTTGCTGATTTGTAAAATACCTCAAATGTCATCAATGCATCATTCTCAAACTTGTAGAACATGTTTGTATACCAATTGGCTCAAGTCAATTCTTTTCTTGTGAGAATCCATATCAAATCCTGGACTATGGATCATTTTGATATTTTGCATTTTTTGATAATGATGAACTTCCACCTGATACCAATGGCTTGGAGGAGATCTCGACTCCTGGGTTCTTCAGGTTTTTAAAAATCTGTTAATATTCTGATCTAAAATGCTTTAGAATCTGTCCAAATTTAGATCAAACTAAATCACACCATCATTTTGCATAGGACTATCATCTGATGAACACCCAAAGACACTTTAAGACTTTAAACTAAGACATGCTTTCAACAATGCTAGTTTTCTTCATTTCTATTCTACAGAGAAATTTACGAACTGAAATGTATATCATCCCACTTAAATGTTCGACTCAAAATAAAGATCAGAGTCTAATTGGTAGCTATTTGACCTTATACAAATCTATCCCAAATTTAACAAAGAAAATGTGTTCTTCTCCAGAAAAATAAAAAAGTGAAACTTTTAACCTCTATTTTTCACTAATAAGGTTAAACTTACAATAAAAACCATCATGATAAAAAAATATTGTAGCTTTTATGTGAGGGGGGCATGACTTTTCCCAACTGGCCTAACTCACTGTTGCATTTACATGCAAAAATCATTTCCTAAGATTTCATCCACACATAGACGTAAATATGTGTAAACATACATATTACATAACCAGTGTAGAAAAAGGTAAAATGCACATTAAATTTAAAAAATGGCTCAATACAATTGAAAATCAAAATCAGCTGTGAGATATCCCGGAGCTGTTTTGAGATCGCTATAATAATTTGGTAAAACTATAGCATGAAAAGACCAAGGAATGAGGTTCAAAAGGGGCTGTTTACCCTGTAGGGGTGGAACTATCTTAAAGAGAATGAAATTGAAATGACATTTTGGTCAACAATGTTTTTCAAAAATCTTTCGATCCATACAGCAAAGTAGTAACCTCAGCAAATTACCATAATGTGTCCTATGCTGCAGGGCATCATAAAATGAGAAAAATAATTTGTCTTCATCCTGAGAAGTGCAGTGTCTGTCTTTGTATGTTTGATGTCTCCTTTCCTCAGAACAAAAGAAAATTGAACTACAAACTCCATAGCATCAATTATCAAAATTCTGAATATTTTGGCCTTCTGTGAAAAGGGTTGGATAATTACTTTCTACAAAATTTCAAATTTTTGCAGCTGTAACTGGTGTCCCTACAAATTAGGAGTTTTTAAATTATTTGGTTCGTGATATGTTCTCCACCATCCAAGTCCAGATTATGTGCACGGGGCAAACGAATTTAACCTAATATGTTGCCTAAAGACAATATTATAAAAACTATCGAAAATTGCTTTATAACCCTCATGTCATGATACATATGTCAATACTTGTCCCTTGCCCGGGGCCTTGGTTTTACCTAAACGAGGATGCCATATTTGATGGCGTAATTCTACCTAATGATAACCACATTTCCTCTACCACTTGGATTTAAACGAGGCAATCGACAGGAGTACCTTGTTCTTGCCTAGAAATAATAAGCTAATACAGAAATAACGAAGAATCTTAAAAGCTAACTTGCAAACTAAGCTTGCATTTATGACAGAATTCTGAAGCCAACGAATAATGAACTGATATAGATTCAAATATGCAGCTTTGCAGCAACGCCTGGTTTCCAAGGCCAGCAATTTCTAAATAAAAAAACCTTGCAAGAGTGCAAATGAATTCCAGTAAGTTCAATTCATTTCGATAACTATAACAAACCTGGGAACTTTAGTCCAAGCAGCTTCTGTCTCTCCGGTAAAACACCTGTCATTTCTTTAATCTCTTGTTTAAGCTCCCTTATCGTGGCCGATACTGATATTCCCTCAATCCTGTATTCCTTACCACTCCATTTAATGACCAGGTCCATTCTATCGTGTTCTGTCGCCATGTTTGGTTTGCAGTAATACTACAAATACTGACGAAACAAAAATACCTCAAATGATCAACCATTCCGAGAAATTTTGCAAGCAGGAGACAATAGCATGCATTACAATGAATTTTAAATTACGACATTTAAATTTAATACTGACAACAGTTGTTTTAGTTTTTAAAGTTACCAGAGTCATCGACGATACTAGTTTTTCCCATGATAATACAATTCCGACAAAATATTTCAAAAGGAACTTTTAATGCTTACCCGACATAACTTCAATGTTATTTTATATTTTTCATTAGGAAAACTGAGCTGATGGATTTACAACAGTATCAGTTAAGAAGGCATCCATTATGGGCTCCGCTGACATTACGTTTTAGTGTAATTTGATTGTCATAGCAACATGGTTCTGTCCGATAATATGATTAATTGCAACAGAATTCGGATGAGCATGTGGCTTCCCTTTTCCTAATAACTGCAATTTAGACGGGTAAAAATGTCCTTTTTTCAAGTTTAAAACAAAGATTCAAGTATTCGTTAATGGCGAGTAGAGAGTATACGTGAGCTAGATGGAGAACTTCAACAACTAGGCTGTGATACACGAATTCCAGTAGTATATCCTCTAGCACAAAAATCTCTTTACAGCTTGAGATATTTCTCCGAGCCCATATTTCATTAAAGCTTAATTACATTCATCTTAAACCAATGTAATTTGATTCCGGGACAGCAAGTGCTTATACAAATTGGAAAAGGCCATCTAGAAGCCTGTAGAACATTCCAGAACAGCGCAGAATGCTACAGAACACAGTAGAACAATGTAGAAGCTTTCGGAACAAAATAGAATCAAATGCAACTTTCTGGAAGCTTCATGTAAATATTGTATTAGTACTGTTCCTGCAGCACAGGGAAGGTTTCTAGAAGGTTTCAGATATACATAACGCTTTCTAGAAGGTTCTAGAAGACAGACAGACAGATAGTTAGTTAGTTAGATAGATAGATAGATAGATAGATAGATAGATAGTTAGATAGACAGACAGACAGACAGATAGACAGATAGATAGATAGATAGATAGATAGATAGATAGATAGATAGATAGAT
>JANTCA010000728.1:0-12495 GCA_024741275.1 Chironex yamaguchii
TACATACATACATACATACATACATACATACATACATACATACATACATACATACATACATACATACATACACACACTAAGCACTAAAGTTACTTGATGCAAAGCTCTTACTTACGAAGAAACAATAACGTAAATATATTGTCAAAAATGAGATTCTTACCTTGGACAAAAGATCTTCTGACTCTTCAGTTAACTGTAATCCCGATACATGGCTAAAAAGCTCTGGTATTGACATTACATCTGGAACGCCCATCTTTGTAAAAAAGTTAACGATGTTGCGACAGTCCCGCAACAAAAAATCAAGTCCATGAGGATGTTCAGGCATAACTGACTGGCTGACGTCAATGACCCAGACCTTTTCATTATCCCAAAGGAGGTTGTATTCACTCATATCAGCGTGTATCAAATTACATTCTTTGTACATCTTTTGCATTATCTATGAAAGATTGGTTGTTAAAAGCGTGTAAGACCGAAAATTGAATAACGTAAAATTATTAAAATAAAATCCTGTTCGATACAACGTATTGAATTTGTTACCTTTTGCAAAATGGCGCCATGTTACGCCTAACATCAAATACGAAAATAGCCCAACATACACTTCAAAATGTGCAATGTGTCAGCTTAGTATATTAAACAATGAATATCAATCTATAATCGAAACATTACCATGAATACTGGGCAGGAATTTCGAATCAAGAAAACATCTGGTAAATTGCATTAGATAAGATTGATTTTGTACGCAGATTAAGAATGATTTTTGAATAACCTAAAAATGTTTACTCTGACGTCTCTCGCAACGGAAGGTAGAACTAGTAGAGGTTGGATAACAACACAAATGCCAGCAGACACATGTTGCCACGCCCATTCAGCATAATCACCTACTTGACGGAAAAAAACCCCTACGTTTGCGACAGACATCACACAATACAAAAGCAAGTTACTCTTAAATTTGAGTCTCGATAGTAATCAGAGGACAACCATAATATCCCTTGACTTCAGAAGAGAAAGTAAATTTACACTAACCTCAACGGTTTGATCGTAAGCTTCTTGCCATTGTAACGAGGCTAAGTTTGCCTCTTTCAGTTTCGGAGCAGGCTTTTGATCCTTGCCTATAAAACCCATGATTAAGACGTGCTTCTTCAAACGAACAACCTCAGGGCACCTTATACCTGCCTCGTGCATCCTAAATATAAACAAAAAAACCGTCAAATACCTGAAAAAAATTCTGAGACATACGGTTACTGACATTGACATGTGAAAGTAATAATTATGGAATAATCACAAGTGAAAGACCAATACTTAGACTCGTACGTGATGGCTTTTAATCACAGGACATTTGTCTACACTTTCTCAAGTTTATCACTGGCATCGTTTTGAAAATTTTCCTTAACATACAACGTGAAAGGAAAATACATTTAAATCTAGAAACCAAACTCTTAATGGAGCGTATTCGAACATTTTGCTCACAAAGACTGGCCAGGTTACGTGATAATGTCTGGTAACAAATTAGACAGCACATTTAAATTTTCACTGTAAATTAGTATTTGGGTTTCCAGCCTCGATTACGAAAAAACGACATACCCAGAAATTTAAGGTACCAAATTCACAAAATAACAAGGGCTAAACTTCTACGATATTATATAAGCAACATCTATTCAGAAGTCATAACACTAACAACCGATGACAAAAAGGAAACATTTTACCTTTGCAGATTTCTCATTTCCTTCTCTGCCCATAGCTTAATAATTTTGCGTGGATTTTGCTTACTGAAACGATCGCGAAAGCGGTAGTCATCCTTGATATATTTGTCCCGTAATTTGAACTCATTCAAAGTAGTTTTAAACACCTTGATAGCACACTCAGATGGAATTGCTCTGTCTTGCGACCTAAAATATCAAGGATATTTTAAAATCCTAAATGATCTGAAAAAGAAATTAACTGACAAGATATTACACGTATTGTATTTTATGAGATGTGATTTATATGTAAGTAGTACTCAGCATCTAAAAAAAGTTCAGAAAGTTCAGTACTGAGTTTTCCAGTCCAAGAAAGTTAGAAATTTTAACGTTTTCATGAAAAAGAAACGCAAATCATACGTTAAAATGTTGCAGGAATCGAGGATTGACATTTACTACCACTTATATCTGACCTGCCTCTACAATTGGCCTTATCATACAGTAAAAGACAGTTTAACATCAAGTAGGTGTGAGTTTTGTGTTCAGGAAAATTTACATCAACAGGTGTAAATTTCACCTACAAAGTATGTTTTCTAGGTCTCAAATTGTGCCATCTCAGACTATTATACTTGTGACGCGAATACTATTCTAAGAAGAGTTTACTTTAAGACCTACAATGGCTAGTAGGTTTTGTGGCAAGAATCGTGAGACGAGTTGATAAAAGTTCTTAAAAAAGTATGACCACTGAATTACAGATATTGCTGAGTTTGAGTACTAGCAGCACATTAAACTTTCTTACAAAAATACGTGTAGACAGCACAAGACATTAAGTTTTCTTCTACCATGACACTAGCTCAGAATAAGATTACTCTTTATTCAGCGAGATTAAATCAACCATTCAAACAACTGCAACGAGTCTAAAGGAAACCAAACTTAGTTTCAACTGCACTAAGAGGCCACTAAGTGCCCTACACAGCCAAAAATACCTCAAAATGCAATTTCATTCTTAAATACACAATAATGGACAACAATGAGTATTGCATGCCTTATCCAATATTGAAGCTTTAAAGTAGTAGTATACACCTGTCTGCTTCAAAAACATGTCCTACGTCACCTATTGATTTCCAAATAAATCTATTATGGTGGCTTGAACCTTTTTCAGTCTTTAAAGCTTTAGGAAATACAATCTCCAATTCAACAACTTTGATTTCTCACAAAACAATTCTGTTGCAGTAAACCTATTGCACTTATCTTTCAACTTTTAAAAGATAAGTACAATAATGCAACGCACTTCCCTAATGGTAGTATGAGCCAGTGTACTAAAGTCTACATAAATACTATGTTGATGTACATGTCTTTTAACACAGAAAGACAGTTATGTTTCACACATTTTTAACAAAAGTACAAATTGTAATTAATGAACAGCAGTTCATTTGCAAACTAATATCATTTTGGTTAAATATCTAATACAACTGTCTCCGGTAAAATATTATAAAAACAGTCACACAATACATACTGTCCTCCTGTAGCATGAAATACAACTGCCTCTTTCCCAGTGCTGATGCATCCGTTTATACTTTCCAATACCTCTGCATTTACAAATTTATACAAGAGCAATCGTGTGTTCTCATCCAGTGCTTGTTCCTGAAGAAAATACAAACATGACAATAAAACATGATACTAAAACAGGAAAACTGTTGCTTCCAAAACCTCTGCTAATTGATTTGGGGGAACAAAGAACATTCCATGTGTAACTGAGTTGACAAACAAACTATAACAACAAAACTAAATTGCTCTGCATAGAAATACATACAGATGAAAGCATTTGCTATGTAAGGTGGTACTTTACTAGTGCCAAGAATACAAACTAAACCAATTTTGCAGGCTGAAGCAATAGTAATTGCTCCCTTAAGACAACTGTGTTTCTGGAACACTTTAAGTGCACATATGATTCAGAATATGTGGATTTTTACTCTAAATTGTTATAGGAAAATGGGTGACTCTTAAAACCTTGAACACACATCCTCTGTAATGTAATTGCATGAACAACGTGTGATAGTAGGTTCTATGACATAAATCTAATTCTAAATTTGCATGAGAAGGACTGTTTTTGCTTAGTTACAAATTTACATGAAAGCTGCTTATGCCCCAAGAACATAAACTTTCACATACATGCTGATTATGCTTCTGGAACAGTTTACTGACAAATATTTCTTTCCTTATAGCTAATGTATTTGTATTAATTTTATTCAAACTGCCTGTATGTAAAGAGTTGACTTTTGTATTTAAATGGAGTTGCATAAAGAAGGCTTGGTGACGGAATTAATCTTGTCTTGTCCAATCCAATAATTTTGGATTCTGCTAAATGTAACGTAAGCTTTAGAACTTCTTTGCTGATCTAGCCCTAGCAATGACTTTTCACAATTGGCTTGATACTTAGAACTTGATACTTTATTAAGACAAACATTAAGCTATAATCTTTTGTGATAGTCTTTGTATCTACCATGCCCAATAAGTCATGCCCAAGTTACTGCAAGTAATGATTCAAAACCTTATATGTTCCAAAGTCTGAATGGCATAGGCATTTGTCTTGGCAACATAATGTTTGAAGTAGTCAACAAATCCATACAAGGTTTTGCTTTAACAAAGTTCAACAGCAGTATATATTGTAGCTGTTCTTGTAATTATTTGCTTACCTGCTGAGTGCAAATCATTACCTAATAGCACTACTGAAAGATACAAGACTAGTAACAGTGACAGAAGTGTGAAATTCAGCAACATCATTGATAATTAAATACAAAATATACTAGACAACGTCTTACACATAGCAGTAGGTTAACAAGAAGCCCAAAGTGCCTTCAAATACATGGCTATCAAAACCAAACATGCAAAACAACTTACATGTGTAGCATGCTCCTTTTTTTCATGCACTTTATGAGAGTACTTCTCCTCCTTAATGGAATGTTGCTTCAGTGTGTTATAGACATGATTTGGCAACTTGAGATCAAGATCCTCACAGCATACATTACCAGAGGCAAAGTCAGGTGGAAACTTTAAGAGCAAAATAAAAAATCATAGGAACTGTTATTCAGCAACTAACCATATATACATGCCATTACCTACATATATCATTTTCCTGAGAATTATCCAAAGCATTAAAAAGTGTTTACTTCTTGAATTTAATTAATTAAATAATGTGTTGGCTGAGAAAAAAATATATATTATCTTGGAAGCCACATGAATGCATACAATTTATATTACACACATGTGGAGCATTACGACAACAGCTGCATTAAGAGAGAGAGCTGATTGGGATTGCACTTGCATTCCTCACACTCTAAATTAGACACTCAAATCTCCACATCATCACAGCACAGTTTAGAGAAGGACTTCGACAGTCCTTGGCACCAGCAGTGAAAACAAAGTCATGGGAAAGGGGAAATTCATTAACTTGATTTTTCTTTTCATTTGAAGTTCCATTTCTTGCCTTTGTCGGTTCAATGTTTTATATTGCCTCACCAGACAAATTAATGGGTCTAATTTATATTACTAATGAGTGGAGCATTGCCATAATAACTGCATTGAGAGGGAGCCAGGCCTTGTTTGTACTTGCAACTTGGAAGTTGAAACTCTATGTCTCTAGCCAAAGATAAACTAAACAAATATCTATAAAATTAAGTTTACTATCATCATTTTCTCATTACTTTACATCCTTGTAATGCAAAAAAATGACATTGCATGGGAACAGCAAATGTAACTTCTCTCCAAATATCCATATCATCACAACAACAACAAAATAGCAAGATGGATAAGTCAACCTTGTACCAAACTGGATACAAAGAAATTTAACCAAACAGGAGCAAATCACAGATGTCAGAAATGACCAGGCCTGAATGCTTTGAGATTCAAAGTAGCCACACACAAAGTTAATGGCCTGAAACCTTTTCATTCACCTGTTAAACGCAGGGTAATAACTAGTTACTATTTCTAAATCAGAATCTGCCCATTACAACAAAATGAATCTCTATGCAATTTAACATTTTATGGCAAATACTTATAACAACTCACTGTTTCAATATTCCTTGCATTCCCTCTTCCACAAACAAGTGAATCGTGTTTGGTCACATACTCATGACCAGTGCCTGGGCCTATAGGCCTCTTCTTGCTGACTCTTCTCTCATCCATTGCGTCAGAGTCTACAAAATAACCCAGTACAGTTTCAGCTGCTTTAGTTGACAGGGCTTGACAATATATTATTTGTTTGGATCAGTAAGCCTTGCTTTGGCTTGGCTGAACCATTTACATAACCTAATAAAAAAGAGACTAAAAAATATATTCTCCATAAAAACTTTACCCTATCTAAAACTATTTGCTAGTAAGTAGTGAGTCTTTGTGAAGCATATGCAGTTTCATCTGATAAAATTGACTCTGCATCTAAAATATCAATAAACTGGTCACACTAATCGATTTTAGCAACCATTCTCTACCACACATCAAAATTAGTCAGTTAACATTGAATGGTAGGATCTAATTAAAACTTAACTGACCTTCAGATAAATGAAAAGTTGAATATGCCCTGCTCTTTTTAAAAAAATGATTTCTAAACTGCTTTTATCAATATGAACAATTAATTTTGTCAATATTACCATCAATACTATCAGTCTTTTACCCAGATAAGTGTCATTCTAATATGATTGTGTATAAAGCCAATTTTAAAACAATGCAGCACTCATCAACCTTAATAATATAAACACACTGCAGTCCTCAAATACGAGCAATATTAGCTTTCATCTAACAGTAAAATTTATCAATACATTCTCTGTTAATTCTTAACTCTTTACATTTAAAATACACAAACTCAGTTTATCATTTGTGGCAAGTTACCAAATAGACAAAAACTAATAATGCATGCAACACAAAAGCAAAAAATAGTGGAAATTTATGACAATCTATCAGTGGTAATAATTATCATCATACCATCGAACCATTGGTCCTGCTCGTTATTTGAACCATCATCTTTATCACAGGATGAATATGATGAGAAGTAGTTTTGGAAGGAAGTTGTCACTAAGTGTGGAAAAACAAAACAATCAAGTTCTATTCCTTTTAAGTCAACATCATTCATGTGTAGTGTGTGCAGGAACACTTCTTTGCTTTGCTATGCATTCAGCAAGCTTTGGCAAACAAAGCACTTTAAAGATTCCTATCATACCTTGAAAATTTCTCGTAGAGAACACATATCTCATCTTTGCAAAGTGAAAATGAATACCAAAACATGTGATTTTGCCATAGGCCAACATTTACTAGAAAATTTACAATGCACCAAAATGTATAAGGATTAGAATTTTTGGGTAATTGGCACAGCTAGACCGTCTTTTCGTCTAAGTGTATTGCAGTCAGTCTACATAAAAACAAGAAAATCAGTACTCTGTAGGCAGAAAGATTTCGTTTTTTCACTTGAACTCCTCCAGAAATGCTTAGATTCTCTATTTCTCTTTGGGTTTTTTTCCTTTTTTGTTTATGATTGATGTACATGATAAACTACCTGCCATCTAAGAAGGAATATTTAGGATGACATATCCCACAAATTATAACAGATCAATGAAACAGATATCAGAGAAAAGAATTTGTTACTCTAGCAATAGACACATTTTTGCTTCATCAAAATTGTAATATTAGAGGCTAGTGATACTAATAGGCATATAGAGTATACTTGAGACTGATCCATATATTTCCTAATAAAGTCGTCTTATATTTGTAATATTTTTATATCTGTAACTAGCTTAAGACTTCATTGTATAATCTTTACAGTCTGTGGCTGGCATTAGCACCAGGTCACAGAGCTACATGTTCCAAATATTACAGTACATGGCATTTTAAAACAATGCTTCCGTCAAACAGCACTCTGTTTGATTATGCAAATTGCAATTTGCTGAAAACTGTTCATTCAATTGCTTTGCAAAGTTAAGCTGATTGACAGCATATTATAGCTACTTCTAAAAAAGAATCCTTTCCATCAACATAAGTTTCAATGAAAATTAAAGAATGCCCTCAAGTTGATTACCAACAACGCCTTATTGTAATTAAATTATACATTCTATATTATGTAATTCTATGATTATACATACGAGTGGTGTATTGACTTACCCATGTGTCACAATCTGTTGATGTTACATTTACAGGTAAATAGGATGTGTCTTGTGTATTAAGTAGAAAATTCGGTTACAATGGATTACATAAAAGCTGTGACACAGTAGAACAAGAATCATGAACAAGTTTTAATTACTTGAAAATAGCAAAAAGACAATTCACACTTAAATCTAACCTTTACTTGATCCATTGTAGAGTCTTTCTCTTGCCATCAAGGCTAAATCATTCTCTCTGTCAAATTCAAGTTGCAACATCTTTGCTAAAAGCAGGTCATTTGATGTGTCATGTTCATCTGCAAATATGTGGATAATTCATTACTTACAAATAATACTACACTCTTTCAAATTTTTGACAGAAGAAATGAAGGAAATGCCATAGTCGATTTTATGGCAAGAAATATAGCTAAAAACATGCTTCAACATTTTTTCTTGAATCAAATAGTCAATTCACAGATGTCTATGTAAATAAGTGGTTTATACACCAACATACTTATGTCTTTACTATATCATAAGCCAAAATCCAATAGTGTGCAAGGGGAAAATTGTTAATTACATTTCCTATTTGTGTTTTAGTTTTTGCCATATATATGGACATCTCTCCAGTTTAAAACATCCAGAAAACAAGATCTGCATTAAATCAATCCTAAGCCCAAGAATAGTTTGTACCTCCAGGCATTGATACTCTATAGTACCTCAACAGACACAGTGCTTTTCATACATTTGTCAAGAGTGGAGCATTACCATAATAGCTGCACTAATTGGGAGCCGACTGGGCTCAAACAAGTAACTCTCAGACTCAAAAGCCAACACTCAAACCTCCATGCCAGTGAATTTCCCCTAACCCACCGCTGGGTTTTGTAATGTAAAGATGTAAACCAGCATCTTTCCATTTACAAAGTTTGCACTTTTTCCAATATCAATCTTATTTTCTTCAAATTTGCCATTTCTGGAAAAGCTGTCATGTTTGATGCGGAAGAAAAATAATCAAAGTCAGCAACAATATCATTCTAATACTTTAAAGTTGTGACAATGCAAAAACTGGGAGCAATTCCCACGCATATACCAGCTACTGGTAATTCCACATGGTTTAGGTCCTGTGTCAATGTTACTTCCTCCTCTTGTAGTTGCTTTGCATATTCTTCATCCATGACTGAAGCAAATGAGCAAGGTGTGGTAGATTTATTTTCACAAGCAGCCCAAGGATTCGGTTTACTTGCTTTGTTAATTATAACCTGTTGTCCACAATCTGTTGCCATGATTTGCTTCTAAAATGCAAATAATAAAATATAGTCATAACACACAAACTCCAAGTCTTTCTTATTACCGTCAACCCGGTTGATACTGCAGAAAACAGTTTTCATTTGCAAAGTTAAACGTTTCCTCTGGTTAGCAGGTGACTTGATTCAAAATATTCCTCGATTCACAGTCGTGTCTGCGAAAATACCTTTCTACACCAGAAGAAGTAAAGGTAAAGGGTTGACCACTTTTACACAAGACTACAATGTCCGATCAGCACTTTTGCATTCCAGTACATTACAAAGATGGACAGTAAACCTGTAAATTATTGTTTGACATCCGAAACATGGAATATAAATAGGACGGACTGGACTAGACACGCTGTTTCAATTATTTTAAATAGTGTTAGCAATTTCTTAAGTTTAATAGGCCGAAGTGAATGGTACAGTGGACGCTGCCCATACAAGCGTTCTTCTACAGCAACGAACTGACAGTTAACTCAGTTAACGAGACCTACGTGCTTAGGTAGTACAACTACAAGCAACCACCTCACTTATCTGTGCTGGTGTAGGACTTGCACAGTTTAAAATCCTGAAACAAAATTATGTTATCTAAACTTACCTTATTGTTAGATAATATGGTTATATGAACTATGGAGCACTAAAACTTGGATATATAGAACAACTGAGCGTTAAAGGAAAGTGTTATGTCAGTGATTCAAGAACACTGTTGCGTACTTTTGATGTAAGCAACAACAATAACAGTGGGTTGAGTTGGCAGTATATGGTGCAATCGTTTTTAGTATATGTAAAACGCACCAATTAAACAGGGGAGATCCAAACAGCCAACAAAAATCGGCTGTTTTTACAATATTCTATCCACAACCTCTCAAGTATTTGAAAAATCAGGACTTTATTACTTAGCAGACAATCGTTCATTCATTTCCAATAAAGTTATCCTGAATCTCCATTACAAGCAATTGGTATCCCGTGAATCTGGGAATGGAAAAGGCAAAGTATTCTTTTCGCAATCCTCACGTAAAAATTGGAATGTTGAAGAGCGTCTAGTTATTAACAGATCAAAAGTTTACCTTTTGAAAAGGGTGAAGGGGAAAAATTGAGCACATTACTAGGGGGGTACTACTACCTCCGTAACACTGCAACAAAAGAAAAAAGAAACAATCAATAACAGAGGTAATAATCCTTTGGAAAATTTAAAGAGCTTCGGATTAATATTTTTGTAAAACAGTTAAGAGATAATGTTAGGAAACTTCATAAAACTTTTTAGCTTGTTTTCAACAGGGTGATCGGTTACTCTAGTAATTGGCAAATTGCTCATAAGACCGTTGTAAATTGACAGCAGCTCTTTCGGAGCTATCTTGTAATTCCTCTATCAAAAGAAAAGAAACTTCTTGGAAATAAACCTAAAATACGTAAGATGGCGTCTGTAGTCAGTAAGCCGGCAAAGGATGGAGACGGAAGGCCCCGCGAAAGATTCTGATAGTAATTCCAGAATTTTTGAAATTAGAAGTTAAATAAAGACTTTTCAGCTTTTCTTTACCTTTTCCCTTGATCTTTGTCACAAATTCTTGTTTTTGTTCTTATAAAATTATTCATATGGAATAAATGCAGCCGGTTCTTCATTAGGGAGAGGTCATTTACTCTTACTATTATCCATCTTATCATACACTTAGATATAAAATAGAATTTTACATAAAAATGCCCTGTACGTTTGACTGTAGAGTGTCCCTTAGTGAAAACACATAGGGATGATGTCCAAGAGAGACAAGCGTAAATATTCGTTTCAGAAAATAGTTAGCTATCTGTTCCTGTTACGTTTATGAGCGACACCTTTCCGACATGATTACTCAGTCTTAATTGTCAGATTGTTTGTGTGATAAAAGGCGGCAAGCTGCGTTATAAACTTGACCGATTGTGAAAAATGATGTCCTCCAATCTTTGCAAGAAAATTAAGATCTTATGGAGTAGCTTCTTACAAAGTGATGGATTTTGAGTAAAAATTGCTTCACATTCCGTCCAGCACATGGTGATGGTTTCTCGACTGATACCGTAATCGGGTCTCTGAAGAATAACGAGATGCTTAAAGAAGACCGATAACTACAGCTATTTTTCTGAAGAGATGAGGAACTGGCAGTGAAGATGGTTTAATTCAATTTCGTACTTGATGTGGTATCAAGAAGTATGGCTATGCCCTTGGCTGTATCAATGCGATAAGAATGAAAGTAGTATCTGAAGTGCTTTTTTAAGTATAGAAGAAAGCTGTAAGGAGGAACAGCTTTAGATACAAGTCTTGTCTTTGATAACTGTCCTGCTTAGTACAATATCTTACTACGGTTTTCTTTCTTAGCAAATGCTTAATGTTGTTGCTTCTTATAGGCAAAGGGAATTAAACATTGCTATCAAATCATGATGATGCCTTAGTTCTTCACTTTTAGAGATAACAAAAATGCAGTGATTTTGTAAGACATTGCACGTTAAGTGTACATTTTGATAGTAATAACAACACGACATTAAAATCTTAACCAAGGCAGCTTTATGTATTTAACTTTGGCTTGAACGTTTGCGACAATGTGAAAAGTTGTTTACATAAGAGAGCTTTGATTTAAGTTAATAAGAGTGATACCTGTTTCCTTGCTATGGGGGTAAAGGTTATTTAATTTAGTTATACCAACATACTGTTACAAATTATTTTTCGACCCGAGATTGTAGTACATTTCGAAATAGCTCATTTTAGAGACTTTTAACCATTTTCAGTTTTACGTTTTGAAAGTAACAATTAATCCAGTCATCGATAGTAATATCATAAGAAGAGGAAAATTTTACCATACATCAGTTTAAATGAACAGGGACTGATATTTTAATTACGTAATAAATACCTTACTCTTCACAATGATGTTTGTATAGTCATTGTACTTGGGTTAGGAAAATTTGCCGCTGGAAAAGTCAGAGTTGTCACCTCAACAACAGAAGAGGTCTTTAACAGTATTATGAAAAGAAAACAAACTCAAACCTGTTACAAATAATTGAGTTTTTGGTTATGACTCTGAACTGCTGTTCATGATTATTTTGTCGCTCCGAATTGTTTTTCTGAATACATTTGCTACTCCAAGCGGTTGTGTCTGATAAGGTTTGTGCTTTGAACTGTTTCTGTAAGTTTATAGCTTTGTTTAAAACTTGAATTGTTGCAAACTTTGTATTCTTTGTAAGTAGTAGGTCCAAAATGACCTGCCATGTATTACTTAAAATTGAAAGTGGCCAGAAGGTTGGAAAACCAAGGTGTAGAGTCCAATTCACTAACTTTGAATGCAATGTTATCAAACAATATCAACGGGGCTAGATGACACGGCCTACATAAAAGCACTTCCCTAACCCTACCCTACCCCTACCCCCCCCCCCCCCAAGAATGGGCAATTT
>JANTCA010000729.1:0-33322 GCA_024741275.1 Chironex yamaguchii
TACCAATATCATCATCAATATCACAGTCAGTATTAAAAGCATCATCACCACCACCACCACTACTACCATCATCATCTTCGGTATTTTTATCTTTATCGCAATCGTTATCATCATCATGATCATTCTCATCAATATCATCATCAGTATGAAAATCATTATTAATATATTATCATTATTATATTATCATTATCAATACCATTACTATCGTCATTAACAAGATCTTCAGAAGTATCCATTGCAATTTCATCATTATATTCGTCGTCATCCTTCCCCTCGTTATCATTGTAGTATGTCTTCCTGTACTAAATCGTCTTATAGGATGACTCTTTTCCTGATGTGGCCGACACATTCGACGTTGATGGAACATACGTTCCAAGGATATACTTTTTAGGTAAGTTAATGGATTAAAGCAAATAGATGTAAAATTAAATAGTTATGATACGTGAAACACATATCTATCTATGCCACGGAAACACTTCTCGACTGCCAGGTTTGTTTGAAACAGACATTGTAGGATACAGGAATAAAATCAAAAGCATAGCTTTAAGCATCTAATTGGATAATTAACTGATTTCAAGTAATTTAGAATCTTGACTATATACAGTACTCGGTTTATTCAGATACTAAGCACTTCAAGAAAGAGAGACTATCTGACGTAAAATGTCTTCTATAAGATTTCCAAACCAATCAAAGCGGCATGTTGTTATGAAAATTAACGACTTCTTTTGAAAGTAACACTAAGATAAACACTTGCAGTTGTCTAAGTACAGAAGTGTCACCAGGACATGAAAAGGGGCAATGGAGTAGGAGCACGTGCTATTACAATACAATTGAGTTGCAAAGGAAGAATGTTTACAAGGATGACAAAAAAGATAGTAACAGTACTAGCTTTCAAAATCGTTCTTAGATGCACTGACGAGAGACAACAACCGATTATTGAGCTTAAATGTATCTATCTATGCAAATCCATAAATTATAGATTAATGCAAGCCAGTTTTTTGTTTATAGATCCCGAAGGAAACATATGGAAAGATATCTGGAATGTTGGAACACAGTACCAGACGAATAAATTCTACTACTATGAAACTGTTTCAGGTACGTACTGGGCAACATGAAAAATGCGATATGGTGTCACTGTTTACGACCTAACGATAGTTGCTGAGGCTTCTGCAACAGAATACATCAGCAAATGTCTTCCTTGCAAGGAAATAGAGAAGATGACCAAATAAAACTAGTTACGGAAACGTAATCGTAAGAGGACGACACAAACAAAAAACGTGATCAGCTGAAAAATTTTCAGTCGAATAAGAAAGTTCAAAACAGATAAATCAAAATGAATGCATTGAAATAAGAGTTGATAAACCGGAAAATCACCGGAGGATGCAACTAAAAGGAAAAATTTCATAAACTAGAAGAATTTCAAGAGTAGAAACCTCCGCCAAGCCAGTATTATTATTCAAACAACTGGCGTTTCCCCACCATGATTTCCTTGGTAGTCACTTTCATGAAGATATCATTGCCAAATATGGCAACTGTGCTATCCCTTACAAGCACTATGAAGGTTTCGTTACCGAAAAAGTGACCCAGAATCTAGGATTTCATTCGGATTATCCCCCAAAATTAACAATCTGTTCCCAATCCCACGTTGGACACTTCTTGAAAATTTTGTAAAAATTCATCAATATGTTTTTGAGTTATTTTGCCAACAAACAGACAGACAAACAGACAGTCAAACAAACCCTGATAAAATCATAATCTCCTAGCGGAGGCAATGACTGGACGTGGTTGCATCTAAGAAGGGAAGGTTTATAAATGACTATGAGAGGATTCAAGAGAAGTGGAGAAGTTGTAAATGACTGGAAATTAATTCATCGGATGAAATATTTTGTCGCCAACTATTGAATCAATAGTACGGCTCATAGTGACGAATAATGGTAACGGCAGAATACTGTTATATTGGGGTTTTTTTCATCAAATGTCTACTTTCACAGGAAAGGTTTCGTTTTCCTCTCAAAGGTTTGGATACAGATACAGTAAAGGCCAATTTAGCAACACAGAGTTCGTGGATTTGGCAAGGAAAGAACAAATAATGCAAACTTATATTACTGAGGTCTAGTGGGTGTGGTGACGACCTTGCAAACCAGTGATTGCCAACTTGAATACCTATCACCACAAGAAAGGTTCATTACTAAAACAGTGTAACGAGAAACGCATCTCGTGTATTATTTATATCCAAGTACATTTCTTAAACCTGGCATCAGCTACGCGCGATCACGACTAATGCTAACCAGTGATGCCATACAAGTACGACATACCAAGTTCCATTTTACCCTCTATTTCTCTCGACGACTATATTGCTTTCCTATCTCATCTTCTAGTGTTACGACAAATGGACAAAGCTTTAAAGGCATTCCAAGACTACAAGGAACAGAAGAACCAGGGTGAAGAATCCACCACCAAAGCATCACAAGACGTAAAGGAGGAGCTATGATTATTATCATCCATAGGAAATTCAGACAATATGACATCCATCCCTTTTATTTAAAACTTAGGAGTAGAAGTGTTATGTAGGAAAGACCACATCTGTACAATTAATAGTGTTCTGGTTATTTGTAGACGCTTCGTGTTTAAAAAGACAGGTTAAGTCTAGTACCCATAAAACGGGAAATTTAATAAAACTACCTTCACTGTAGTGAAAAGCAATGATTGTACTACACACTAGGGGAGTCTCTTACAAGGCAAGGCTATAGTTCATCCTTGGGATTGTGAAACCTATTTCATTTCGTCTGCATATTATATGTGTATTCGTACGTATAATAAGCTGCAAAATGTACCATTCTACATTAGCAACTAAGCAAGCCTTGTTCAACATGAATAGTTTACACATGGAGGGACGTAAAAAAAGTTAGATTACACTTAAAAGTGCTTCGAAATTAGAAAATTGCGTCCGTAACTACTGAACTTCCTAGTTATACTGCAACTATAATACGCAATATCGTGAGTTGATATTTTATGCTCATCGCCCATGTTGATTTGAGGTCTTCTGCACTGTTACGACATAAGATAACGATTCGTTGATGAAGATCCTGCCCGGAAAGGTAAGTCGCACGCTTGCAAGTGTATGCATCTATGGATGCCTTCTGTTGGTATGGATTGTGACATCCTGCACTGAAGTGGCTAAAGCCGAAGGCAATAACACCTTGTATGTATCTGATCTTTGAAGAAAAATGTAATTTTCTCTGTTCAGACAAAAAAACGATGCTAAGTCCTTTCATACCATTACAATCAGACATAATTAATGAACGAGAACATTATTAACCACTCGCTGGCTTTACGTTTTCTTTGATTAATTAAATTTCAAGCGAAAGTAGCTACGTGGAAATATTCCTAAACAAATCATATAATAAGAGGATCATCAGGCACGTCACAAACATTCTGTTTTCATTAATAGGAGTGTGGGAGTAATTTGGATATCCGGATATAAAAAACCTGGTTTTTTACACACCTACATACTTATTACACAGAAATCCTTTGTTACCATGAATGTAATGAATGGAATGACACCATAAGAAATTATAATTCGTGAAACACCATCCAAACTTTAAAGCGATACATTTATCAGCCGCACGCCACCGACATGCAATCACACACCGGACATTTTCTCTCTGTCAGTCTAGAAACTGTTACTCATGTCAGCCTTAAGACAGTTTTGAGGGAAATGCAAATTAGTTGATGTCAGACAATGCCAATTTGAGCACTGCAGCAAAATTAAAAATTCAGAGCACAAGAAAGAGAGACACCTTGTAATGGAAGACCATAAATCTTATATGTCCCCAAATAAACTTGAAAATCTGTATGTGGATTGTTAGATGAGCAGAGAAATGTTAATTTGAAATGGCAATGACAAACAAGGGCAATGCTATTATCAATGCCAATTTAAGCAAAGAATTACATGTATTACGAGTATTTGGTATAAAATGGATAACTAATTAGAAATAACGGATTGTTATTAATTTCCTTATTTACACCATCATCGCGATGAGACTTGGTTTCGAACCTCAGTCGAATCATTAGACCAAAACAGCTTACCTTCTTTTACTTTGGCTAGATTAAAGTATTTTGCATTACTTTTAATCGCTCTATCATTGATCTTTTCACATAAGAATTCTCCTAAATTTCTATTCTAAAGAGACAAACGCCAAGCACTCTTGGATAGAAAATGATGTATTAAAAGCAATCACTTGGCAATTTTATGTGATTTATATGAAATAAAGGCAGATTTCGCAACCAGTGCGATACATAAATACGCATTCTCTCCCACTGTGCACATTAGTCGACAAGAACAGTCTTGTACGGATTCAAAATTCCCTATTCAAAGCAAAAAGACAACGCAAAAGAATTTAAATGTTATCAAGAAAACTACAGAAAAGAACAATAGTAATCCTCAAGCTCAAAAACAAATAAAGGGAAGCATATATACGTGATAAAAAAAAGAAAACAAAAAACGAATTGAATAAGAAAGGCAAAAGAAAAAGAAAGTAAAGAAATAGGAAAACGGCACTAGTAAGTAAAGAAGTTGAAAACAATTAGATAACATTAACACATAATGATAACATATTTTTGATATCACAAAACATAATGAATTGGCATAATGAACTGCTACAGTAAATAGCATATTATGTTGAACTTAACAAAACTTTATGCTTAGCAAGATTTTCAAGTGATTTTCAAATGAGTGATAAAAGGCAACGATAGAACGATCATGGCGATGCTGCTACTGTCAACAATGACAACGATTGAATTATACAAGTGAAAAAAAGGGTGGTAACAAAACATACCTTTGGATCAAACAATAATTTTAGCCGTTTCATCATTTCTACAGCTTCTCTTGACTTTGTGTAGTGGATATATTTCGCTTTCTTGTATCCAAGACCATGCTCAGCACTAATACTGCCACCATGTTGAGCTTAAGTGTATACAAACAACGCATAACTTAAAAAGAAGGTACACTAAAACAATTAACTATAAAGCCACTAATATTCCAGCTAATCAATTTGCTGGTAATTAGTAGAAAAGCTTGACAATGCTCACAACAAACCAAGAAACCTATAGCCTTATTTATACCCCTTTCTTGCTAGATATTTAATTTTAGCGAACGCAAAATCTCACGTTGATCGTTTCCGATCCCAGGCGGTAGTAAACTAGCTTGTATCTCTCTTTGTTACCTTTTAAAAAGAGTTAAATGGTCAAGAGTCCTTTGAACTTTCCTAGTTCTTACCAATGTCTTCATTAGAAATCTAAGAAAAAAAACTTTGTTTTATGTTAAGAACATTTTTTGACTTTTACTTTAAGAAATTTATACTTTAAGTTCAAAGCAGTAACAACAAAACACCTTAATACCTTCAACTGTTACGATAGGCATCAGATTTGCAGTTGGGAGATCCTAGTTCGAACTATAAACGACTGCAATCACAACTTTACTTCTGTTCATTACACAAAAACACCATGCAAACTACAATACATGGTTAGGTGGCGCTTGTAAGCGTATTTTTAAACAGAAAGATACCAGATACATGGGTGAGCAATTTGGGTAGAATGACTAAGAAGGCTTTGACCTTTCCTATTTATTTCACATAGATCTTTGCATCTGGCGTATGGTGAAGTATGCGCCCAAAGAGACAGTGAGACCCCGCGAACACCTCTGTTAAATTGGATATTGTATTACCTTCAACTGGGGCACGGTATGTTTTATCAATTCTTTGGGGGCGTCTATCCGAGAAGGGGAACTTCAAAGAGTGGGTTCTACAGTATTGCAAAATTCAATTCTAAAATACTCATGGCTTACAACTGAGATGGAAAAAATAACGAAGAAAATATTGACGAACGAAACAAAGGAGGTACATTATGAAAACTGGAGTATGCGTAACTAAAATAAATGTTAGTAAACGAGGTACTCCGTAAAAAAATTAACATGGGGAATGATACAACTAAAACAATAAGAAAATCAGGGAAAAACATCAATATGTTCTCGTAAAACATACATAAAAAGATATTATCAATGATGTGTTCAAAACCATTTGATGGTAAACCATGTCATTTACAAATACGACTCCATTACGACGAGTGCTTAGGAAAAGATCCGCGTATAGAAGGTCCTATAAGAAAGGTTGTTTATCTAATTTTGCTCACCTTATGGGGCCTCCATTGAACAGGGTAGTCTAAGAAAAGGCGGGCGCTGTAAGCAAAGTAATACAACCTGGAAATTATCCACTCAAATAATAAAAAGTTGCATATACCTGTCCATTCAAAGATGAACGGCTCTAGCTCAGGCAGCAAATCTTTATCTTCATCGCATGTGATATTTAAGTGGAGATTACCTGTCAAAATATGCCGAAATTTAAAGTTACAGCAAGCAAGTACCAACTAGAAAATATATACCGCACATAAGAGTAAAAAATCTTAGAATCACCGTAAAACATTTGCCAATTGTTCAAAAATTGTTTTAAATAATAAACTGATCTATAAAGCATTTTTTCTGACACTGATCACAAAGATTCGTCAGAATATCTTAACGGAAAACAATGATAAATTTGCACTGTACCTTAGGATCGCAAACTGACCAATAAAAGTAACGAACCTAATTTGGGCAAGCGGTAATAACGAGCAACCAGCTAAGAAATGAGAAATACAAACAATAAGATAAATGTAAGAGAATTGCTCAAGCAGCTAACTGTCAAATCTTTGATATCAATGCTGGATGATACGCCTTAAAAATGATTTTATTACTTGAAAACTATAGCATATAAAACTATATATATCGGACACGACACCATGAAGATAAATAAAGAAACAGACAACATAAAGGAAGGTTAAAATAGAATAAAAACAAACACGCTAAAAAACCCTCTCAAATAACATTAAATGAGTTTTGATTATATAATACCATCACCAACATGTCCATATCCTACTACTCGTTTCGTGAAAGGCGGAAGTTTAGCTCTGAGTTCTTCAGTCACAGTGTAAAAATGTGAAAGTGGCAGGGAAATATCATACTGGAAAGAAAACAGAGTAGAAAAGAGTAGAAACACACGTCTCAGACACATAAAATAAATCAACATAGCAGACATGAGCCTTTGGTATAAATAAGGTACAACTATACAAATACGTAAACTCAATTCAGGGTAACAACCCAAAGTACTCTTATGAATGAGAATTTGATATGATGGAAATAAAGACACTTATTTCTAAATCGCCTTGAAAATTTGCGAAATTGCGCTTAAAAAAATACTTAAAACTCTTTTTTCGTCTAATACTCTTAAGAGTGTTAATTGTCAAAAAGGAAAGTAGATATAAAGCAACCTCTTTATGAGAAACATTGATCCAAACTAGCTAATCATAAACAAGAAAGGAAAACGACAAAGAGAAAACGAAGAAACGAAGCATTATTGGAAGGGTCCAAGAAAAAACATGGTCTTTCTGCCTACAGAGTACTGGTTTTCTTGTCTGAATGCGGATTCCAATACACTTAGATGAAAGGACGATCTAGCTGTGTCAATTATCCGAAAATTCTCGCCCTTATACATTTTGAAGCATTCTGAATTTTCTAGTAAATGTCGGCCATCATCATTGTCATTGTCATCAAGTCCTTTGTCAAAAAAGACATTCGTGATTAGAACTCTCCATTAGATAACGATTTTTAGTCAGTTTTAGTTGAGAACACGAAAATAAATCGAAGATTTCTTCCTTGAAAAACTAGATATAATAAAGAGTGCTTAGTCTGGACAAGCAAAATTGAAGAAACAAAAATGGCAAAATACTACTGTACATATTGACACACAAGCATTTCAAAAATCATTTTCCAAACTGAAAATGACTGTGATCCTTATCCTCAGGCCGCATTTTGTGAGTTATTATATGCGGGTTGGCCATTCTTCAATCATTTTTGGCAATTTTGCTTAAGGATCAAGGGATCGGACCCAAGGGCATTGGATTAAGGTGGCTCTATTTGGTCACTCTGCCACCCAAAGATGAACGAAACTCTGAGTTTCTCGGATACAAAGGTCAGCTCCGCGAAATTGTCTAAAGTGTGCCAATTATTACAATTCCCACAGTGACCGTCTACCTTGTAACATTTCCCCTCTTTCAAAAGTGCACTTGCTACACTTTCCCTCAATGTCCAAATGGAATTGACCTTCGAAGTAAAGATACAAGAATCAAGAATTACATTAGATTTACTATCAAACGTAAGAATCGTTAAATAGAGGTCCAAATAGTACTTAGAACAAGACAATTAGAAGGGGCATCAAGCTAGAAAGTAGAGCGTCAAGGACGTATCATGAACGAAGCATTCCCGCGCCCGACGAAAAGTCATGACTGATGACGCTGGTGTCGTTTTGTGTTAATCAAGTCGCACACACAAAAAACACGATTCTCTGCGGAATCTAAGGAAATGCCAATGTATTACACTTTCCCCTTTCTGGTCAAAACTCTGTTGAGGGCTTTCTCAAAAATAGACTCCAGATCCGGACCGTCTCCGCTGCTGATGTTTAGATCTACTTATAGCACTCCGTTCGCAGATATCCACGGAAGCTTTGTTTTTGTTTTTTCTGCTGTTTTCAACAACTTTGGGGCGTTTTTGCTTCTTTTTGCTGATCACGAGACAGAAGCCAAGCCTCTTTTGTTCTCACACACATAAGACATGTCAGGCAGGGACTTCATATTTTTTTGCTTTGCTTCCGTCTTTTAATTACTCTGTTTATTTTTGTGTGGTCTAGTAATATTTGCTTTTTCGGCTGTTTAGCGTTTATTTTTGCACAACAATTGTTATCGGCTATCCAGGATACATAATTAAAATAGACTCATAAGGTCTCGTACCTTTCCCGGATCTGTAGTTACCGTGCCATCGCATGCAATACCAGACTCCAAAATGTATTCAAGAAAAGCGTTTAGTTTCTGTAAAAACACATGAAAATATCCAAATGAAAAACGAAATTTGGGATAAGAGCGTTAGTAATGAAATTATAACTTTTTTGCTTTTGACAACTGTCGTCAATAACACTTCTGGACTTCACTACCAAAAACCTTCCAGAACATTCTGCAGCTGGCAAACTGCCAACTCTCTGAATATTATAGAATGTGCCGGAATTGCCTGTCATAAAATAAGCAAACATGCACTTATATCAATGCAATATATTATGTACATGTGGTGAACTTTCTAGAAGTCCATGATCCTGTTTTCCCGAATGTTCTAGACTAAGTTCAAGCGACGTTCTGCCCATATTCTTGTCTTACTTGTATTTCTTAGTGCTAATAAACGTTAATTTCAAAACCCTGTGTTTGTTATCGTTCGACTTAAGTCTATACAACAACAACACTGGTCAACTTCAATTACATAAACTCAACTGAAATAATTAATTCAGTTGTATTCAGTGGAGGGATCCGTCGTGTTTGCTCATTAACGCCAAAAATGCAACATTTATCTTTCTGAAAATTCATGACTTTATGGACTCAGTGGAAGCCATGCAGACAGGAGCTTTATCATGACATGAGTCGTATGCTTTTTATAAGCTACGTTTCGAGAAACACGTCATCAGGCTACTAGAAATGATCTGCTACAGCTATTTTGTTCTTCCTTACTGCGGTCGTCCGTGGTGACAGGGATCGAAATGTCCTGAGGATTGGCGCCGATGATGGGAGAAGTGTCTCTCGAAACGTAGCTCATAAAAAGCATACGATTCATGTCACGATAAAGCTCCTGTCTACATTTATTTATCTATTAAACTGCCTAATGACTAAGGTCGAAAATTCTCAGGTAGGTCTCTTCTTCAAAATGGCGAGAAAGTCACGAACTTTATATTTTTTTGTAGCATACCCATTACTGAGCGTGGCTGATTCCCATACCATGGTTAGGGGATTTACTAGAAAGTCAGCTATTTATGAGAGTGGGCTCCCGTTACATTCTCTCGCCATTAGTATTTTTTGCTTTGTGGTGACGAGGATTCGAACTCGCAACCTTTGGCTTGCAAGATCATCGTCTTATCCACTATACCACGACGGTTCTATCTTATTAAACTAGGAGTAGATAAAAAAGACCTATCCTGGGCTTATAGATTTGCGAGATAGGTAACAACAGAAAACAAAGAAAACCGGACAAATTTAGCGCTTCAGAATCACTGATTAGATCCTTCGCCTCGTTTTCAAATAAACTCTTTCTGAATCAAATAAGTTTATACTAAATAAATGACAAGCAAAAAACAGATTGAACTAAATATACTATATACTATTCAACCAGATATATTAAATGGCATACATCAAACAGATTGAACGAAAACATTAAACTTCTCTCCTATACATGCACACCGCCTCTACTAGGTCAGCAGAAAGTAACTGTTTGAGAAGTGCGCGCAATCAAATGAAGCATACGAGTATCGATTGAGAATAACAAGTGACAAAGGAAAAATGGGAAAACACTACAGTTTTTTATGGACACAAACGAGACTTCGACGAATCAGAGGTCAAGGTTGTTTCCAACCAGGAAAGCGTCGAGCCCCGGTCTTAAGATTGCAAGTCGTACGTCTTTTCAACTGAGCTAAACAGTTCAAAGGAAATAATCCAAGGAATCCGAGAAATTAAGTTCGTAAGTTTACTCCTTCATCGTGCGTAATGATAAGTTTATATTAGCAAATTATTGTTTTTGCCACGGAATTCAAACAGTAAGGACAGTGTTACAATTTACCTGGGTTAACATTGCTTACCATGCTACAGAGCTTACTATTTAAATAAAACTACAGATCCCTTATCATCATTTCGGTGGAACACATATATTCTTCCAATAGAGGACATTTTACTGCAAGCTTCCATTGTGTATCAACTTCTTGGTTCAAGGGACACTCTATAACAAAGGAATCCCAGAAAAAGAGCAGCATATTGCGTATTATGATAGTATCTTTAGTGAATTTTTATTTGCACATTTTGAACGAAAGTGACTAGGGAATCCACTCAAGATCTACAAAATAGTAAAGAGGCGCAAAAATTTGGGAATCGTGGGAAAAAAAGGATCGAGGTCATGAAGAAGAGGGTATAGGTCTAGTACAAGACAATTAAGGGTAGTGAAAACCGATAGGGAATCACTAATATCTTGATTAAAGTTTACACTTGTTACAAGATCCCCTCAAATAAACGACAAATAAATGGATAAAATGTCGCTCCCCGGTTAGAGGGAATTTAGTAGTTTGCACCAATATGACGTCATTTCGTCGTCGTGACGTCAGATAAAGAGCGTAGGGGAAACAAATATAAAAGAATCAAATTACCAACGTTGGCACAATGATATGAAGACGACAAAAACTGCTGCGTGGTAAGTTTTAATATTTATTTGCTTGTTCTGAAAAGTTGCAAATCGGAAACTACAAAGCGTAAACTATGTGCAAATGAAGCTTATGTTACTTTCAAAATATCAATTTTGAAAGCGAAGTTTCCCTGGGAAAAACATAAGTTGACCAATCACTATAATTTACTGAAAATGGGTATCGTTTTATCTCACATTCGATGTGCGATTCTTGATATAAAATAAAGGAAGCAACTGCAAATTTTAACAAGCAGAGGGAACAACTAACTGCACAGGCACTGCTTTTTAACAAGCAAACCAACGTGAAGACAAATACTAGACACAATAAAGGGTATTGATGATACAAGCAAACGACCAATATATTGTTGTTTAGAACGAAAACAACTAAAGTACAAGTTTTACCTGATTCGTTGCGAAACTCAAAGTTGCTTCGCTTATGTAACAGCAATGAGAGAATTGAAAACAATATTCTATACACTAGTGGGATCTAATAAATGCACGAGATATCAGTATTGATTACCACTATGCTATGCAGATGCCAGTGGCAAGCGAAATAAACCCATATTCCGCATTATGAGCACGAGTAATGTACGACCAGAGTCTCATATACGAATGCAAAATAATGTTGATCACTCTGCAATTCTATGCTCTAATAACGTTCCAAAAATTAAAAGGGCTAAAACCTGATTATCAGAGAATGTGAGCAAGTAGAGATGTAACGAGTTGCACATATCATCCTATACAGTTCTGAAGAAAGAGATATACAACACCTGATATTACTGTAGTTTTATCTCATAATATTTAATTTCATAACCAATATGTTTGTTTTGCCCCTGTCTGCGTACACTGATGCAGACATGTGCATGAATAACCACATTAACCTATGTATATAAACTAAATTATATTTATATTTCACCAGGTGATATAGACAGACCGCATCCTATGCATACAGAAGTGAAGATATCATGTAGGTTTGTTGTGCTGGAGCGTTTCCAAGTAATCATATACACGTAGAGAAATTTTTCCAACTCTCAAATTAAGATGGCCAGTGGCAAGGAAGGTGACTTTGATTCAGAGAACGGTACCATCACAGGTGAAAATGAAAGAATGAAAAATATTCTTTCACAAATGAAGTCATTCATGCATTCAGCAGAATGTGAAATAGGAGCATTAAAACATGAGATGTGTCAAGTCAAACATGAACGCGATATGCTGCAAGAAAGGTTGTTAACTAAGGATATACAACTAGCTGTATGCCAACAACAGGATCAAACTCACAGCAACACACAGCAAAATCTTTGTAATGAATTCTGTCACAAGCAGCACTGTGATATAAATGAGCGATATGACTTAGCAAATAAGGATTTACTTGAAAGAAACGAAAAGTTACGGAGTGGAGCATTTAAGATGAAGGCACGGATACAAATGCTTGAGAGGGAACTCGATCAGTCTAAAATTAATTACGACACAATGCTAAAATGTAGGAACGAGCTAAAAGCGGACTTAAAGCGATATGAAGATAACATGAACGTACTAAAGCAGGATAATTTGTCATTAAAGTTTGAAGTTGAGCGACGAGAGAATAAAATCGAAATGCTTGAGTCAAAAATTAAAGTGAATGCCCATGACACTTCTGACTCAAAGAGTCAGCACCAAAATGGTCACCACTGCGCATGGGCGAAAAATGCTGAGGACCTAGTACTCCAACGAGAACATGCAATTGAAAAGATAACCGAAGACCTGAAAAACGCGCTTAGCGAGAATAGTCAAATAAAAGCCAAGCAGTTGTCAATGGACCAAGACCATACTCGGTTAAAAGAGGAGATAGGACAATTTGAACAGAAATTACAAGCAAAGGAAACTGAGATGACTAAATATGACATTGAAAATTGTTATCTTAAGGAAGTTAGGAGCAATCTCACTACTGCGTTACAAGATCTACAACTCAGTTTGAAAGATAAAGAATCAGAACTATGGATCACGCGAAAAGAATTGGAGGGAGTGAATGAGGCGAAACGAGAGTTAATAAAGAAAATGGAGGAACTCGAAAAAGACCGAGACGAAGCAAAACATGATGCGAGTAAATTAATGACGGAAAACCAGGCAATGCGTGAGAAAGTAGACAACTTAACAGAAAGCTGTGGCGCACTGGAGAAAAAAGCTTACAATTATGAAATTAAAGGAACAGAACTATGCCATCTTCTTGACGAGAAAGAAAAATATGCCCAAGAGATGCAGGTGAAATTAAAACAGCTTAAAGATGCCATGGAAAGGGAAAGCAAACGGAATGAGCAGCTAGAAGGAGCAAGAACTGATGACATAAAAAAATTCGAAGCAAGGATCGAGGACCTGTGTAAAATGAACGCAAAATTGCTTCGGGAGAAAAAGGCATTGAAAGTTGCACTCAAAAATGTCGAGAAAGAAGCACACGATTTACGAAAACAAGGAAAAACATTATTGGATTCAAACGAAGGCATGAACCTGCAAATACAAAAATTGGAGCAGCAATATAGAGAGCATGAGAAGATCTCCTTTGAGACTGAAAAGAAACTAGAAAGAAGTGTCTCTGTTAAAGAGGATGAGGTAGCGGCGGTTACGAAAAGACTGAATAATAAAATTAACGAGAATGAAGAATTACAAATTGCCATTCGAAAATGGAAAGATGAGAAAGGTGATCTTGTTTCCCAATGCAACTCCTATGCCATGCAAGTACGACGCTTAGAGGAACGTTTCTTCGAAAAGGAACAAATGTGTGCTGAAAAAGAGAAAAATCTAGACCACGCCCTCAGAGAGTCAAAACAGTTGTCAGCAGAAGAAGCAGATCTCAGACAAAAACTCACAGACTGTCAAGACAGGACAGAGAAGCTTCGCAACGAACTTAGAGCTAAAACTGAAGCAATTCATGAATTACATATATCTATCGAAGAGCATGATGCTGAAAATTCAAAGTTGAAATTACAATGTAAAGAGAATAAAAAGAAGAATGAAGAACATCGTGAGAAGGTATACGGATTGCAAACTCAAAATGAGAAACTCGAAGCAGAGATCATAAATCTGAAAGATTGCTTACTTGTCATGGAATCAAAACACGTGGAAGCAAAGAAAACAGAAACACCTGATGATTCCACTAAGAACCCTCCCGGTATGGCCATTGACGTGTTAAAATTGCAGAGTGAGTTACAAGATTTGAAAGAAGACAAGTACAGAAATCAGACTGAGGTGGAAAATTTGCGACTGCAGCTACAAATGTCAACAAACAGTCAAGAGGAATTAATAAAGTCCAGGGATGAAGCTATCAGCCAAAGGGACGATATGCTTAAACAGTTACTATCCGAAGTTGCGAAAAAAGAGGATCAGCTGAGAGAAAATGGAATTTTTAAATCTGAACTTGCTGAACATAGACTACACACTAGTGCATTGGAAGACAAACTCGAAGAGTTACGTAAAGAAGGTGACAAGAATACAAAAAAAGAAAAAGAAATGTTAGAACAAGTAAAAAATCTGGATGAGGAACTTACAAAAGCCAAAGAAGAACTGGCTGGAAAAGAAAACGTTTGTGATTCTTATTCCGACGAAAAACTCCAGTTATCAGAGGAAGTAAATAAACTGAGAGAACTGAACAAATCTTTATCAGACAAAAATGAACTTCTGTTCAATGAGAAGATGGATCGTCAGAATTGTGTTGATAAGCTTATTACGTCATTAAAGGATAATCAAATATCAAAGAAAGATGCAGATACTGAGTTAACAGATTTAAAAGAGAAATATAATCAACTACTGCAAGACGCACTGGCTCTTAAACAAGAGCGTGATGAGCTGCATGAGATGGCTCATACGCGTAAACAAAACAAAGACAAAGATGAGTGCACAATAAACGAGCTGCAAGATCATATATTACAACTCGACGTCAATTTTAAAACAACTCTCCATGAGAATGATGAGTTGTTAGATGAATTAGCTGCAGCGCATAGTGCGGTTTCATCTTTACAAGAACAGGTTGAAGGATTAGAGAAGGAGCTAGGAAACTGCGAGGGAGCAAAAATTGAACTAGAACAGAAATTAAACGAACAAAAATCTTCTTTGAAGCAGCAAGCAAAATCGCTAGAAACAACTATTCTTCAGCATAACGAGGAGGTGTCTTTACTGAAACAATCTCTGAACCATGCAGAAACCGAGTTACTTAAGGACAAAGAAGAGCTGAATGCCACTAAACAACGCAATAATGAGTTAAAACAACAGAACCAAGACCTAATAACTATCACGAATCGTGACAGCGCGCGACTCGAAGAGTTAGAGATTCTTGTTGATAGAAGTAAAGAAGAAATCGACAAACTACGTGAACAAATGACTAGAATGAAACTCAATCATAAAAGTATTCGACACGAGAAAAATGATATTCAGACAATGCTAGAGTTATCAGAGGCCGAAGTGAAGAGGATAAAAGCAGCTCAGGAATCTAGCGATCGGCGAAAATTATTTATTGAAAAGCAAAGAGATGAACTGAAACAAGAAGTCTCTCGTCTTGAGCAAGGAATTCTTGACCATCGAAAGAAAATAGAAGCAATGGACCAAGAAGATAAACTCCAACGGAAGCGAATAAGGTATCTTCAGACAAAGATTAAGCAGCTACAGACTGAGATAGTGGCAATAAATCAGACCACAGGTACAGGTAAGGATTCAAAACTAGGACGTTCTTGTGCTGAATACGAAAAAGAGGGACCACTTTGCTCAAGAAATGAAATGGAATACAATGGGCTAAACAACAATCAATTGCTAGGCGATAAGCCACAGGAAAGAATGCCTAATGGTGAGTTTACGGAGGCTGTTGAGGCACTCCTGAAGCTACAAAAAGTTGTGGCGACATCGAAAGCAATGGTCAACGATGACATGGACTTAAAATTATCGGATGAAGAAGAGCAATTCCCTGAGCATTCAGAAGTAAAGTGTAAGAAGCTGCAGCATATTCTGTCAATTCTTGAACAACCCTGTCAAAAATGCCTCAGTCAATTTTCAAGCGATGAACATGATGGCATTTAATGTACGTAAGTCAGGACAAAGATCCCAACATATATCTGGTATACACATGATATATATTTATCAACATTGTAATGCAACTAGGAATTGGAAGACACTAAATGAAACTAATTTGTATTGCTTACAATCCTACAAATGTATTATTAAAGTTTCTCATACCAAATATATGCCAAATATGGACTTCCAAATGGTTCTGATTTAACTTTAACTACTAACCGGATTTTACCATCATATCAAGGTTGCCAGTTTAGTCACCGACGACCCGACCATATGACCGGTAGCAGTGGTACAAGTAGCAGGGACGGCCCTGACTACCATCATAAGGAGATCCTATATACCTAATCGAAATAAGTCGTCAGAAATAATCCTCATAATTTCAATCATAGCAGACCTAATACACTACAGTACACTGCACTACTTCACTCTACACTGCACTACACTACACTACACTGCACTGCACTACACTACACTTCACTACACTACACTACACTACACTACACTACACTACACTACACTACACTACACTGCACTTCACTTCACTTCACTTCACTTCACTTCACTTCACTGCACTGCACTGCCCTGCACACTACACTTCACTACACTACACTACACTACACTGCACTACACTATTCTACACTACACTACATTGCAATACTCTCTTCTACACTTTAATACACTACACTATACACTGAACTATTCTACACTACACTTCAGTGAATTACTCCGCTTTACACTACACTGCCTTTCACTGCACTATTCTACACAACACTACAATGCACTACATTACACTTTCGACCATATAATACTCCTGATCCCACAGAACAACGTCATCGAATCTATATTAATTCACGACTTAATCAAAACATCAGTCAAAATACACATCAGAGAAAATAAGAAATAAAGACATTACCTCTTCATCATGTTTTCCATTCGAACCAGATGTTTCTACTAATGCATAAAACGGATGCGTTGATATTGGATTTTTTAGAGCCAAATGTGTCTCTACACAGTCCATACTTGCATGATCCATTAATTCGAAAGCTGTCAATAAATTAAACATGGCATTTGCATTTCATAAACGATTTCACACGAACAGTACAGATTAATAAGAAAAAAAGAAGGCAGGTAGTGTCAATCTGTTTCTAAAACAGTGGTTCTGAAACTCTTCACAATCCTTTTTAGTGACGGTCCCTTGATTTTAATATTATTCGCAGTCCATCGTAATGTTATGGATAATTACCGTAAAATGGACTGACTTGCATCGGAAAAGTTTTACCAGAGGGCTAAATTTCAGGGTGCGGAATAATTTGAGGATTTACGAGCGATTTTCGCATGGCATAAATAGTGCGGTAACATATGCTCATAATAAGAGTATACAGGGGGCAGTGGATTAGAGTTTCATCAAATAGCCAGAAATAAAAAAACTAATACAAAAATAACATTTTATATGAAACATTCTAAAAAGGCTGTGTTTTCACTCTATTGTCGGACATACAATGTGTCCTAACTTTTAGGGTCCTAACTCGGTGAACCCGCCGTCTACCCCTTAAAACAGCTTCGCGGTCCCCTGGGGGATTGAGGTCCACACACACACACAAATAGAAGAACCAATGAATTTTCTTTCGCGAAAAGTTTTGAAAAGAATAGCGAAAGTCATTAAAAATCTTCCCCAAAATCTGTTAGGTAAATGCCACTCAGATCTGATTGTTTCCAGAATAAGAACCACAAGCATCAACAGAAATTACGTAACAAAGGGTACACTAACGATTCTGAATGATCACATGTCACAGCATGACCATACAACAAATAAAAGATCAAAGCTGTAACTCACTCAAAGGGGTGGACTGCATGCGATAAACTGCGAACTTGCACACCGAAAATTTACGGGTACTAAAGTACGATCGTTATCCCTCGTCCATGAGCCAACTTGTAAAGTATAAATCTGTTTCTTCCCTAATAATCTTATGAAACATACGCCAGACGATTTCCAATGGAAAATACACTGAACATTAAAGTTGAATGGTAAGGTAGTCAAATTAAGTCAATGTATAGCAAGGGCATTGCTGAAAAGAATAACTGAGAGGGCTTAAATTTGAACAGCAACCTAATGCCACTTTACAACATCAAATATAAAGCGTCGCAGCTTAAAATGGTTAAGAAGAAGACATGCTCTTCATTTGATCATGCGAGAATATTCGCAAGGATTGTCCACATCAAGGTGTATAAACAAGGAATAGTAATTGTCACTAAAAGGCAAGAGCTTGCGAAAAAAAATTCCTGTTATGCCGTTTTGTGCTACTTAGTAAACAGACAACACAAAAGCATAATATTGGATAGTGAAGCAGGCAATCACTTACTGTCGTGTCCTTCGCGATTGGATTTAATCACATATTGAGTGATGTTGTTTAAACGCATATATTAAAGTTCAGTAAACAGGAATTTTCCTACCTGACAAGATTTCTCCTAGCATTTCCTTAGCCTTTACAAAAATTTTCTTCACATCATCAAACGATTTGCATCCAACCAAAGAAACACTTACGTTCTATTTTAAAAAAGATCAAAACAAACTTAAGAGTCTACGGATGGAGGCAGCCGCTACTAAACCAGCGAAAAAAACACGAAAAGGTGGACGTCACTTCTCTATTGTTGAAATCAACCAACGTGTAACAAGTAACGATAAAGTGCTACATCAGTGCCAATGTATAATTCATTCGTATTAAGGTGAGAGAGGAGAGCTATGTTCAGAATCAAACACTCCTTAAAAAGAAATAAATTTTGATTAAACTTATAGAGCAGGAGCTAATACATGCAAAGTCGTACCCAGCAAAGGCAACCCAGGAAGGTCCACGAGCTTAGACGTGAATAAATTTTTTTGCCATCCCTTCAAGCTACTTTAGATAGGTGAATAAGAATCCCCTGTCATTGTGAGATGCATCTTTTAAACTGCAATGAAGCACAAATTTTCTGCCTGAGACCTGACTTAGTACGCAACTTACATTTTTTTTTGTTCTGTGCAAATCTCAAAGATTATCCGATCGAAGTAAGAGCGACGGTCCCATTATTCACCAGACAAGTCGCTTCAAATCTCGTTCTTTTGCCTCATTCAGAATCGTTTTCACGACGAATAAACTCCAACCCTATGCTAACAGCAGATGGATGTAAATCGATGCAGCATTAAACAACATTGAAATAAAGTATTTTGAAATTTTCTATGCAGGGAAAGCAAATCGTGTTACATAGTACATTCAGTAGCTCACAAACCTTTGGCAGTTGCACTACTGAGACAGCTACTTTAGTGATAACACCTAGGGTACCCTCAGCTCCAATAAACAGCTGTTTCAAATCGTACCCTGTAACAAAGGAATACAACCTTCTAAAGAATTCTGACATCTCGTAAAATATATTTGTAATAAAACAAATACGCACCTACATAAAACGGAGATACCAACACAATATTTTTCTCCATGCATTAAAAGTTGCCATACACCTTGGAATACATACAAAATAGAATGTAAAATCCCTATCACTTTCCTCTTTTGAAGCAGCGACAGCGAATTGTAACGGAAAATAAGGCATTAATAATTTAACGATGGGGTAAGCCTTAAAATGATTTTGAGGATAGCCTGTGTGCCATTCAATGTTAGGAACAAAACAAACTGCGCAGATGTAACCATTCAATTTAAATTTGTGATACCTGTTTCCAAACAATGATTTACCAGCTAGCAATAGTACTAAGTACCCGACTTTTGGCCAAAAAGTGGCATCAGCCGATGTTTTGCTTTCTTATATTTGCACAACCCAAACACCGCAGATTATTAAAAAGTGCAAACTGTTATTGTTTCTTCCAAAGTGTTCTTTGCGCCATGAAGCTAACGATGCTAACTGTAAGTTTCAATGTTATGGCAACATTTTTTGAGAGGAGGGTGATGTCACTTATGAGAGTAATCACTTAAATCAGCATATTTCTTTGCCTAACAATTGCATTTTTACCGAATTGCCCAATGGACGACTAAATTTGTTTTGTGCAATCTGGCTACATTATACGGGGTCTACTATAGTGTCCCACGAGATGTGGGGCAATAACTAGAACAAGATAACCACATTCAAGAATAAGGCGAAGACGCAGGCATTTGAATGAGCACTGCAGTTTATAGTTACAAAAACTTCACTCATTAAATTTACAGAAAGGGTACAGCCTTGACGTGACCACAGTTTGCCGTCATAGACAATGTCAGTGTTCAGCGCACGCAAGACTGGATGCTGTCAAGACTATATTAGACTGGAAGTACGTTGATGTACCAAATAACAAATCATTATCCCCTACACCGCATCGCAGCAATTTGGCGATAACAACGAAAGAAACTGTTGAAGCTGACACCGTTTTTATAAATTCAATCTAGACCAAGGACATTTGATTATTGAATATAATCCAAATTCAAAGTACATTCCAAAATTTGGTCTCCAGCGCGACGAGTGCAAAAATTTAAACCGGGTCAGCTAAACTTTAGACATGCGCTTTCAGTACACGTACGGGAGAATGCGGTCAAAGAGCGCTACACAAGGAGCTTAAACAGGTTTCAAGTAAAGAAATAAAATCAGAGAAGTAGCGGATACGATTCCTCTATTTTGCGTTAAAAACGTAAGAGAGCAATTTCAGGAATAATTTGGATATTCAACCATAGAGGATGTTCGTGTCCAAAATTCGCACCTGTATTGTCCTTGCGATGAGTAGAGAGGCAATCTAACACAGTTCCATCTGCTAGCACCTGACATTGAAATAAAGAAGCTAATATCAGTCAATTTTATGCAATGAAACATGAGGAGGAGGAACAGGATTTATCTTGTGTTTTATGCACAAAGAAAACAGCGGCAAATGAAGATAAATTGGAAATGAAGAAGCAGCAGCATATAATACAATTAACAATTCGAGGCACTGAGACTTTATTGAGGCTGTTCAAAAGATGAGAGAAGGGTTTGGTAAGCACAATTTTTAACCTTTTTGCACGAGTAGCATTAGGGACAAGACAGATGAAGTGGTGAGGGGGACGAGAATCGATGTTTACATCTTGTAAAATGTGACCAGCAAGGCCAATGCGTAAGGTGGGAGGAGTATGTGGTAGTTTGGATAGCTGGATGGAAGAAATCTGGGCCTGGAAATGTGCAACGAGGTCCTTCTTGATAAGATCAACAAACGATACCATGCCATCATCAACTAGTCTGGTTTGCTCGAACGTAGCTAGTGTAGACGTGGAAAAAGGAGAACACCGAGGCACATTTTATCCAGTTGCAGCCTTGTAATGAGATGATACACGTAGTGACACAAGCACGTACGAGCAGTAATAGACAATCTACTGAAAAAGAAGACAGCAAAATTCAACAATGGTGAACTAACTAAAGTCACTTACCACTTCCACTCCTAGAATAGACCCATGTAATGATCCATACCTTAACAATCTTAACCCTCCAGCATTTGTCGATACATTTCCTCCAATATGACAACTACAATAAAAAGTAGACATCAAAGAATTGACTATTACTAGTCTCTTAAATTAAACATATGCTATGGAGAGACTATTAGACAATGTTTTAGCAACATTCAAGGCAACAACAAGTTTTTCATTTTCACTATGAGAAGCATAATGCACTCAGGAGTGGTCAGTCTTACCCTGACACATGTCAAATTTACGTTCTAAGACCAGCGCATCAATAATAAGCAGTAAAACTTTATCCTTCCTCATTTCCATTATTTGAACAGACATGGGAAACATTGGAAGGAACAAAATCTACCACAGATTTATGCATGAACACATCAGTAACATGCTCGAGAAAAGTTGTTATGTTCATGGTTAAGATCTGTTATAACTGATGCTTAGAAGGATATGGATAAAGTGAAGTGGCCTACAAAGATCATTTCACCATATCCGAAGTAAAAACAGAGCACAACAGACAATTGCTCCAAATTTTACTGATCATAGTTAAAAATAAAAAATGAAGGGGAATCAAAAGGACAATACTAAAAGGCACAGTTCAAGGTCGGAGAGATTCCCAGAAAAAGAGACATGGAAACAACATCATTATTGACTGGTCCATCTCTGCGCAATTCTCTTACAGCACCATTAATGCAAAAGTTTATAAAAAACGTTCCCTAAGAAGTACTTTTCCATTCTCTAAAATCCAAAATTTGAGTAACTTCAGGTTCTCTCTAATAAATTCCAGTCAAGTGTTGCTTTTTAAAATTGCTAATGACTATTCCTCTGGGAGAATTTCATGATTTTAATTCTACATGCTTCTATTCTCTAAATGTATTTGTTCCCTAGAAGTCACAGATCTGTGTTGATATAAATTCAAATACATGCGGAGTCACATATAGACATATGTTTATATTCTAAATTTCAGAGCTCCTTCTCCTCTAATGCTTTTGCACAGTTTTGTTGTCTGATGCTCCGAAAAAAAGAAAAATTAACAAGTGGTCTGTTAATTTAAAAAAGACATTTATTGGTTTTTACCATTGTCAGGTTTACAATAAAAAGGGCATTAAATAATGCAAAAAATTACCTCCCTTTGGCTCCAAGGTCAAGTGGCATCATCAGTTGATAGTCACTTAAGTAATTATTCAAAACTTCTAAAACACAACCTGCTTCGCATGTAAGGATCCCTGATAATGAAGAAATGGTAGACAAATTTCTCAATGGAAGGCTACAACTTGGTATCAAGAAAAAACAAAATACAGTGACTATTATCAAGTTAATTAATCTCAGCTATCACTGGTAGTATCAGTTTTAATTTAAGAAACTTTTTGAGTCAGAAATGAAGTGTTTTTAAAAGTAAATTGACATGGAATTGATGGATACTTCATGTAAGACGAACATAATAATCATCCTAGGAGTCCAATATAGAAAACGACTTACATACAAAATGAGCAATTTGAGGAGATACTTGCGGAGTATTTTACACGGAATGCGGAATTTTATTAAGTGTTATTCAATGCACAATGAGGCATAAAAGCATAGCTTAAGAAAATGAAATTTGACTGTATATAGCAAAATGCAATTCAAATTGTGATTGCACAGCATAACAGACAGAAAGTTGATATTTTTCTGTCTATCTTACAATATGAGAGGGTATCCTTGGTTCATGTTAAATTTTCTTCACTCACTTAACACCACAAAATGTTTTTAAATTGGATGCCTTTAAAACATACAAAGTACAAGAATCATAAGACAAATTTGCATCCAGAAATGTTCTATAATATCCCACCCCAGTCAAGCCTGCTAATTGTATTGTTGCATTGATTGTGTATACTAAATGAAGACTTTGAGTTGGAAATTGAAAAAAGGACTGACAACATACAGCATTCCACTAATTAGAATCTAATCTAATTTTCTTGTAACAGGAAACCAGTCATTATACCTTCTGAGCCAAGCAGTATGCAAGAAATAGTCAAAAGATTATTTGTCATTTAATGATACATCATACAGAAATGGAAGAATAATTAAGTACACACAAATCAGACACTAAAAGCAATTTCACCTGCAGTTGTGTCTAAATCGATTATTTTATTCATAAGTTCAGTTGAGAGTATAACTTCATCAAAAATTGGTGTACTCCCACCTAAAATAAATAAAACAATCTCCATTATGAATTCATTCCATTTCATGTTGATTGTTATCAGACAAAAATGGCATGACAAATCTAAAAAAGAGAGCATTTATGTGCTGTAAATAGTCCCAAATGGTAGCAAAAGAAGCTGAAGTTTTTAAAAAATAAAACAATTTAGTGTAATTATTTCTGTCACAAGTTGTTGATGAAAAAGCCATGGACGAACTTAGATGGAACATTATTATATTGCACCAAGAATGTGCAAAGATTAAAGATTATACTGCAGACTTTCACTGTCACTAAAATATTGATATGTCTTTTGTTATGATAACTAAAGTATTCCACCCATCACAAAAACACATGAGAGATGTTTTACTTCTCAATATATATTCAAAGCATAGATTAACATTGTCTCATATGCATCAAGATGTTATCCTCAAGGTAAATATAATATCTAAACATACTTAAAATCCAAAACAGGGTAAATAGTAATTGATAGGAATAACAGTTAAGTAAAATTATAAGGTAATACAGCTGGCTGCTTTTGAATTTCAGATCTCAAAAATAGAATGGAATTATGTAAGCATTTTACACCATAAAAGAACTTAGATAGTGTAGACTCTGCACAAGTGACTCAGTTCCCTCCATATTTAGATTTACACCAAAGTAAAGTACGGAGTAAACACAAAATGTAGTAAAAAAACATTGTGCTTTACATTTAACAGTAATATTTCCACCACTGATTCATCTAAATAATTGGATTTTTTTATTATAAAAACCTATGCTTAAAATTTGAATTGTATAAATTATTAGAGTCAGCAAATCTGAATGTTGTTTCTGCTTTTGTTTACTGTGATATAACAGACTGGAATGCTAGTTCCCATTTTCTGCAAGGTAAATCAACATTTTACACTTATGAAAGACACTGGTTTAATCCAGACCAACAAAAAATATCGGAGTGATGCATCGACAGCATTAAGTCGTTTTGGGAACAAAATGAGGAACAAATTACAGGTAGCCCAAACCAAAACTTCTTTGGTTTTGAAATAAAAAAGATTCATGCCTAAACTTACCAACAAGACCTGTGTTTCCACCCTGTGGAACTACAGCAAGTCTACAATACAATAAATTATATGGTAACACATCAAAACAGAGTAGAATAGAACAAAATATGATACAATGTGTACTTAATATCAAATCTATTAAAACTAAATTTCCCCACCAATTTGCAACCCTTAGCAATAAAACGTAAAAGCAACAAACAGCTTGTACTTTCAATAATAAGCTATAATAAATAACTCATACACTATTTGGAAACCAAAAGTGATGAATTTTCTTGCCTGTGTTTAAGGATTGAATTAGAGTTAAGTGAACCACTTTATCTGATAAAAAATGCTTTCTAAACAATGGTATCTTTTTAAAAAGAAAAAGTAAACTTGAAGCAAATACAAAAACATGTAAAGCTGGAAAACGGTCTATCAGTCATAGACACTATAGTGGCAAAGGGGTCAACGGAGTGATTGCCCTCCACATAATTCTAAAGTGCACTCAAAGAATGCACAAAATCCAGAATAGTATCATTTATCATATTTTGTTTCCAAAGATATGACTAATGATATTATTTGCTAATCTCCACTATTTCAAGCAAACAAGTTATGAAATAATATCCTAACCATAACACATTAGATAATGTAAGGATATCAACATTAAGAGAAGAAAAAGAAAAGTAGGAAACTATTCTTTTTCTTGAGTGACAGACTCGAGACAGTTACATTTCCTTCCACTAGCTAAGTTCTGTGTTACAAAATCTAGAGATGTTTACTTTCAAGTGAATCATAAAGTCACTAGCTTTAGATGAATTGTACATGAATTCAACTAATTTCAAGCTAATAACAAAATTTAGTATATTTCACTAAAACTTCTTCCACTGTAGCAGTGTTAAGTTTGGACGGTTTTGCAAAACTCTCCTACGGTACAGTTTGGAATAAAATGGCTTTCCAGATTGGATCAATATCTTAGCTCACTCAAATTCAGGATTAAGTGCCTGTCTTTCAAGTGCAATCTCAAAGATCTGTACCAGAGGTAATCTAGTATCATTAATAAAGTTGGTTTCTTCTTAACCATCCAAAGAATCCATTGCTGCTAGTACTATCAAGTTGGTACAGGAAACCGCCTGTTTCACTAATTTAGGTTGATTGAAATAGTAACATTCTTAAAGTCTTGCGGTGTCGATGGAGGTCTCGTTTGCTTTTTTGAATGAATTTCCTGTCCTGTGTAGTAGGTCTGCATAGGTGAGAAATATGCAAACTGAACTACGCAGGTCCTCTGCTCTATTTAAGCTTTCTGATTCAAAACCTTTCCATAGCTCTCTAACAGTGATCATTTATTCTGATAGCTTTGTCCATTTATAACAACCACTTGCATTCCTTATCTTGGATGCTGTACAACTACAGTTATTCAATGCATATGGCATAATGCTAAGAGTTGGAATCAGCAATCAATCTCCTTTCAGCTTCAAAGGATTGCTTTAAATATTAAAAGTATCATATTTAAACTTTCACATTTGCACGCTTGTCTTTCTTTGGTGAGGTGACAGTAGTCCTGAAAGGTTGGATACAACATATGCAACATATCAACAACCTCTGTCTTCCTAAAAAGTCATTTTTGCAATTTTCAGAACTATTTTATAAGCATCAGTCTTGCTGCCACATGAATAGCATTCCTAATAATTTTACTACCTGTTCTCAAGGTATCAGTAACTGACAATGATACCTCTCGATTCAAAACCACGACTTAATAGACCCTTTCACACAAATGATTTCACATAAACCGGGCATCTCCTATGAGTTCAAATTTACCCAAAATAAAGTTTTGCCACCTCAGTAACTAGCAACTTGTCTGCCACTGTTATAAATGTTTGCAAACTAGAAGAACATTAGAAGCTATGCCGGAAAGAATGAGAGTGACACAGGAGAACCAGGAATAATATAGGGGAATAAACTTCAACAAAGGGCTTTTGCAAAGTATATACAACACATACCTAACAAGTGCAGAATATCAAGAATAAATTGCATCAGAAATGTCCACTCAGTGACAAAAACATGAGAAAATAAAAAAGGACGAAGGAAAGAAATGTGTCCAACAAACATAAAAAATAGACGGAATGTTAAAATCTATGAAAGACAAGAAGGTCAAAAAATGTAGTTGAGTTTGTGAGAGACACTAAGTGGATGAGGATATGCCATGTGGCAAGGATTTAAGTCAACAGATGGATGGTGACAAGCACAGAATAGAAATTGGGAAAGAGAAAAATCAAGGGGCGACAAACAAAAAAGTGGAGATAATATAAAATCACAATGTCAAATACTACATGGAGGAGGTACATAAGAAGGTGCTCAAAATGATGGAGAGCTATATCCTGCAGTAAATAGTCAAAGCCTGGATAAGACCAGGTGTCTCATTGTCGGCAGTTTTGACTTTTTGCTGGTTTTTCTAGCTTGGTTCTCGTTGTCTGAACCTTATTTTGATATAGTTACCTGTAATATGCAACATGATTGAGCATCTGCAGATCAGCTTTATAAATAAGTGCCTCAACAATTGCCCCAAGTCAAAAAAATGCAGTCACATGTTGTTTTTATGTTTCAAATGCTTGTGGGGTGCCTTTGGCACCATGATGCATGACTCTGCTGTTTGGTTACCAGGAGCCATATTTAATTTCTGTGCAGTAATTTTCTGCTGTTTGAAATTTGTTGTGCAATTCTGGTTATAACAAATGTTGTAAAGCATCCATGTAGAGCCTATGGCATAGGGCATTTCCCTCCTTAACCCAAGTTTAGTACTGAGTCAAGTTGCCATCTTCATAATGTCCTGCCAGGTCTTCAAAGCATTCTGGCTGTGATGCTGTCTTGATCCCACACTTGATACTACCCTAGATCACTTTCAATGCAACAGCCCAGTCACAAAAATGTGCAGATGTACGCTCCTCCCCTGGAACATCCAGTGGAAACATCACTGGATCCAGTAGCTGCCTTCCCTGTCCCCAATGCCTTAGTTTTCATCTGGCCCTATTTAAAACTTCCATGGCTTATCACAGAAGGCGCCAGAGCCCAGTCGTCTAGGCAAAGTTAACACTGATTCCTTTGCTCTAATATAATAATTGCTGTGTATATAATTGCAAATTCTTGTGGTCTCCTTATGGGGCCTTATAATTAGGCTGGTATCCCCAATTTACCACTCGTTGATAATATTCCTTTATTACTGGCTTTGTAATGAACATTGAGGGTAATTTTTGTGTAACATAACATAAAATAAAGTGCTGGTGTGGCCTCTTTAGGAAGTAATAGCTGGGTTATATACTTTTTGTACTCCTGGCAAAAGTACTTTCAATTGAGTACCCCTCTATGTGTCCCATGTAAAGTTTACTTTGGGCTGTTACCCTCTTTTCTATCCTGTCTGAAGTCTCTTTGTCTCAATAAATCTGTGTTCTGCAAGTTTTAGTACTTGGAAGAGAGCAGTTAATACTTAGCACAACCATTAGAAAGTGTAAACATTTTTTGTTCAAAGTGGAATTTTGCATGGCTTCGTTGTGTTCTTTCCACTACTCATTTTATAGCACAATTTTACCAGTATATAGTACATGTTGCCATCTAAGTAACAGTGCTCTCAATTTCAAAGTGAAAATAAAGGAAGATGTGAGAAAATGATGACAAGACACAGGTACCGCATACTGTTATGCAGGCTAGGTGTAACAAGCATAAGGAAAATCAAGCAGAGAATCGCTGGCTATGTTGTTTTGAAAATATGAAAAAATAAAAATTGAATTGTTTTGCATCCTTTGGTTGGGAATATCTCCTTGCATAGTTGGCCCAAACTTAATCAGTAGGAAGCTTATTTTATACTTTCACTCAGGGTGTAATGTGTCAATAAGTATTTTTAGACTCAGTATCAAAATGGTAATGAAGCAGGGGTACGTTGGGCTGTGAAAAGAAAAATCAACTGAAAGTTGGCACAGCATATAGAGAAAATAGACATGATAATCCCTAGGAGACTTTTAAATTGTGATTTAGAAGCTATTATGGTAAACATTGGCAGTTAAAACCTAAATTGAGCTTAAAGCCTAGGTAAAAGTAACTGCCTGTTTTGCTTCCATGAGTCCATCAGGGGTTATAGGAGCAATGAGAAGCAGACTGGAAAGCTGTTTCCCTTCATTCCCTTTGGTCCTTCACTACTATGGTAGCTTCACTCATCTTCATCCTTGACCATTCCATGATGTTGTTTTTCTAGGTTTTTATTTGTCTTCTCCTTCATCTATTGCCAGACACTGCACCCTTAGCACCATCTTGGCAAATCCTGGTAATCTCATAAAATGTCCAAACCACACCAACTCCCATCTCTTCACCGTTGCCAGCTGGTACTTAGATGGCTCTACCTCTCTATATAGCAGATCTCACATCTTTGATGTTTACTTTGTCTCTATAGCTTATTCCTAGCAACCTGCAGTAGCATTTAATCTCAATGGATTATATTCTGTTTTGCAGTTCTGCAGTCAGGGTCCAGGACATGCAGGCACACATAAAGATTGACAGGATAAGTACATGTAGTCTGATTTTTGTTTTTAAGGTGATTTTCTGATCTTCCAGCTACTGCTCAAATGTGACATTGCACTCATTATCTGTACTAACTTTGCAATGACTCCAGTTTTTGATCCCTCTTCATTTATTATTGAACCAAGATACTTTTAAACTAGTTCTAAGCTTTTCCCATTCACAGTTACTCTCTATGTGTCTTGTTGAGGCTGTGTTTAACCTATTTAATAATTCCAGCAATTTGTCCTCCCCTTCAGCAAGTCCAATTATATCATCAGCAAACCAGAGGTTGATGATGATTCTTCCTCCAGCACTGATCATTCCAAGGTGTGAACAAAATGCAAGCACAAGAATTGGAGTTTGTTAACTTGTTTTTTATGTTGTCTTGATCCTCTGGAGTTGAAACTGTGTCACAGGGTAGGAGGGAAGCCTGCTAAGTAACCATGAGCTTTATTCGTGAGGCATGAAAATATGCAATCACTGCCTGACATGTCTATAGTGTGTGACAACAAAAAAGGCTTGGCATCTGTGACACAAAGCTCCAGTGACACATCTGAGAACCAAGCCTTACATGTTTAAAAATTAGCAGTGGGTATGGTCCAGATCCAAAGCCTATTTTCTTGAAAAGCACTCAAAACCGTTTTGACCACAAGTAGGTTTGTACTTACCTGCATGCTCACATATTCTAACAGATATGATTACATTATGATGAAGCAAGTAGTTTAATCATCATTGTTTGTGTATTTTACAAAAGAATGTACAGAAAAAGAACATTAGTAACACAGTAGTTCAAACTTACTTCCTTTCATTGCAATATGACAATATATTTGATACCTCTTCTGTGGAGTTTGGTTTGAGTACAACAGAGCCATTTCCTCTAAAATATTTAAGCATAAAAACTTCAACTAAAAAAGGCTCACAAGTATGGACAAGACTGGTATACTGATTTTACTGATTAAAAGGCACAGCTCTAGGCTGCAGATACTATGGGTATTTTGATTGCCATCATATTTATTAATGGTAAGATCAAGCTTGTCTAATTAAGCCACGTCTGTTAACAAATTAAATAATTTGAAACATATCCATACCTGCCATGACAATCTCAGCCAGTATGGAAGTTTAGCTGATGACTGAACTTGCACAAAGAAAAAGAAGATATGCCGGCTATGTAATGAGAGGGAGTGGCAGGGGGGCTGTAAAAGTTATTGTTGAAAGAAATATGGAGGTGAAAAGAAGCCGTGGAATACCTAAGGAGAAGTGGATGGATGGCATCTATTTACAGAATGGCACCAGAGGAAATGGAGATATGAAGAGGATGAAAGGTACAATAAGGTAAGGGGCAGCTTCTTAACTAAACAAGATCTATGTACTTATTCAAATGGGAAAGTTTCCACATATAGATTAAGAACTGCTGTGATCATGTCAGTTTGTACGGTTACAGTATCTGGTGATACAAAAAGGTGACTGCAGAAGATTGTAATTTTTACTATTTCAATATTATGAGGTGTGGAGGTGCATCATCGCCACCTCAATACTTAAAGTTGGTGATGAAGTGGGTGTCTGAAAGCAATAATTGCTGATATGGTACCAATGTGAGTGCGGCTAAGTTTGCAGCTATAACAAATCTGGCAAATCCTGAGGCATAACAAACTTTCTCATCTTTATCAACACGCTCTGGATGGTTTATGATTTCCAGAATCCAGATGCTGGGTATTCATTTATAACAGTTAGAAAATAATTTGTGCGGCGAATGTCAGAAATGTTCCCAATTCTTTTACCCTGGCTAACAGGCAATGCAATATTTGAAGCAAAGAAACTGGGCCCTAAATGGTTTTCCGCTTAGCAATTGGGAAATCGCCATTCTTCATCAAACAAGCGTAATTATATTACCGAGGACTTTGGCCAAAGAGCTTTTGAAAGAAAGTTCCCTTTAAGAAATTAAGGTTACAATAGGGTGGTATTTCACAGACATAGGCAAATTTGTCGAGATTAGAATAAAAAACCTTTGAAATATCAATAAAAAAGAAAACAACCTTTTGATTTTCATCCAATCTGTTGTATACGCAGCTAGCTCACTTGGATCAGACAAGAATCGTCCGTCCACTTGCCATCTGAAAACTTCTATATCAGTTGGATTTATCTTAAAAGAAAAAAATGTAAAACTTGGAGATCTATGTTCTCCAGTATAAATGCAACGCGACAAAATCGATCCACTACTTATCTAAAATGGGCAACATACTGAAGCGAAGTCTTTTCTGATTGTGTTAGCTGCATTAACACTCTTGTGTCCGGGATCGATATCAGAGCGAAGATGAGACGATAACATACGTCTTATAAAATGTGCATGTCTACTAATATAACCTTTTTTCAAGCAATGCGTTATCTGTCTTATTATAAATCTCATTTCGTCGAGCAACCTAAACTTCCACACTTCTATTTTCGTTATTGCAAAATGGAAAGTGTGATTAAATAACGCTCTTTCCTTTCTGCCTACTGTTCGAACAGTTGAAAACGAAACACCTACTATTGTCCAGGGGGGTGCCATCTGAAGATCGATCATATTGACTTCAAAACCGAAAATGACGTACGTAGTCGGCAGGCACAGCCACAGACATAAATAAATCCCTATACCGACAAAGCCTATTGTTCTGTGGTTGTTTTTTGAGTCACGAAACCACTCCCAGATTGCAATGCATTGTGGTATACGGACGTCAAGAAAAATTCCGCGAAATTCAAACAGCAAAAATCGTCATAGTTAATGTTTGAAAGCACATCATAATATTCCCTTCCCTCTCTCTCTGAAATCAAAACAAATGCCCAAAATTTTGTGAAAACATGTTAATCTACCCATGTAATGTACTGAACAAATCATATTTTGGACTAAAAGATAAAAAAAATGTCCTGAAACCCCCGGAATGCAAGGTTGGGCATAACGGCTTTCTCCATGAAGAAAAAGTTCTTGAACGTCTTGGATTTGCTAATGGATGTCGACACTTAACTACCACACGAGGACTGGAAAAGCAACAATTACTTTGTACGCGTACGTGTTTGTTTTAAATTGACCTCACGAACAGCATGTTTGTTTGTTTTCCCAAAAATTCTGGAAAGTGTGATGAGCAAGCAATTCACGACAAGGCAAATTTTTGGCCAAAACATGTTTTCCAAAATGAAGCATGTTAATGACATTCTTTATAGGACACAAAACCTATAAATTGCTTGCTGTGCGTCTTTAAGAGTATCCAATGTGTCTTGTAAGTGATCTGATGTGTTTGACAGATCACATATTACGTTTGATGAAGGATATAATGTGTTTGTTTACAGATTCCCTGATGCATTTTATAAACGATCTGCTACAGTTCAAGGATCACCTAATGCATATGAATGATCTGATGAGTTTTACAGATCCCTGTTGCGCTTTACAAATGTATCTGGTACAGTATAAACATAAGCACCGACTATGTAGGGGCTTGGGGGCTCGAGCCACCCCTGACAAATGCTACGGGAAGGCTTAGCCTCCCTGAAAAAATTTCCAAGCAAGCCGTCATTATTGCTTTCTAACTTGTTCTGTTTAGTTGGCACATCATAATTTGAGCAATAGGAAATCCGGATACAATCAATTGTCTATGAGGCCTATAATAATTTTGATCAATGTTTGCTTTATTGTCTGTAATTGAACGTAATGTGGTAATGCCCACTCTTGACAAATATATAAAAAGCACTGTGTCTGTTGAGGTATTACATATATCTGACACTGATG
>JANTCA010000730.1:0-12495 GCA_024741275.1 Chironex yamaguchii
TACATGGACCTTTTATAGAACAAACAAAACAAGTATATATATATATATCTAGTGTTTATTTCTTGTAATTTATATATATTTAATAAACATGGATGATTGAGCTCTTGATATATATATATATATAAGAGTGGAGCATTACCACAATAGCTGCACTAAGTGGGAGCCGACTGGGCTCGAATAGGTAACCCTCAGACTCAAAAGCCAACACTCAGACCTCTGTGCCAGTGAAAGCCAGTGGTTGCAAGTTTCAATCCGAGTCACGATTAGCAAGATACTATTGGTGAAAGAATGTAACAGGATCCTAATATCAAAAGAGCTTACTTCCTAGTGAATTCCCTAACCCTGGCATGAGAAGTAGCTACACTTGGTAGAAACAGAGGTAAACTTATTATTTCCTATTTTAGAAATCACATTTTGATATGGACAAAAACGCCCTTAAGTGGACAGCATCCCATAGCTTCATCATTGGTCGGATCACGTTGTGTCAGTGGTAGAGTTTATTACTTCACATTTGTTTCTCAGTCGATGCGGGTTTCTGCTGCCATGTACGACAGTAAGATAGGCAACTAACATGAAGCTGTACTTGCTAACTTTTTCTTGTCTCGAATACCTTTCGAGCTTGAAGTAGCAATCTGAGGTGGTCATATCAGGGCAGTTTAATACATGTATGGGTAGGCAGTATTTACCTGAATTCGACAAGACTATAAAGTTGCTGCAACAAAGGTTACATTTTACAGGAGACATGATTTTAATACACCAGAACAGTTTAGGAGGTACTAGCTGCTGCAAAACCTTGATTATTACTTCATATCGTTTACCATGAGGTCTGTAGGAAAATCATGCCGTTGAAGGAAACTTCCTTTTACATATTGTCAGCCACTGATTTTAGACAAGTTGTGAGTGGAAAATTTTTATTTCGGGAACAAGTAAAAAGGGATGCCGGTTCCATTGTGGAAGTTGTAAAAGTGATTCGCTGGAGCATTGCTGGCACAATTTTGACTGAAGCCTTTTTAACTAGTTTTTACAAGCCATATTTTTTAACTTTGTGGAGAGAGCGCTTTGTGTTTGTTTTAAGTCTTTCCTAATGCGGAAGACCAGACAACGCATACAGAACAAGGCCGCAAATGAGCGGAAAGATCGCTTTTTACTTTACGTGGGCATTTCGGTTGAGACACGAGTTAAGCCAAATGGAATTTTGCTCCGATTATAAAGTCTGTTTTTCTGTGAGGAGAGGATTGGTGAATAATTTATAAGTACTTGGGTAATAATTTCTGTGACTAAACGAAAGTTTTGGTAATCTACACAATATTTACTACAATTTGCGAATTTGCATGATAAAGGAAGTATTACTGAAACTGGGGTAACACTACATGAATAGTGCAAAAGGTAGGAGCATTATAGAGTAAAGAGCTACACATAAAGCTATACTGCCTCCTTCTCGCCTCCCGTAATCCCACATTCTTGCTGAAGCAGCTGCAGATCGTGCGAAGGATGTTTTTGGAGTAGACTTTGATCTGGTGAAACACATGTCCAAGCTCAGTAAGAAATCGATTAGTTATGATACATGCCTGTCTGGCAAATAGTTTGTTTGACAGTTTGTACACGGTGATTGACCAGTAGAATGAAAGTTTTCCCATTTATTTTCGTGAAAAAAGTCGCGTCAAGCCTTTCTGTGAACAGTCTCGTCATAAACTCGATAATATTCAGTGAAAATTGAACATGAAATTTACATGGCAAAATAACCACGGGTGATGATACATATTTCAAAGCCAGTGTGGCAACGAAGAAGGTTAACGTTCGTTTTGCAGAGAAGAAATATGAAATGTTATTTTCCTAGTGGAGTATACTTTTCCAGCACTGCTGGGTGGTTTTGGCTGAGTACAAGTGTAAACTTTGCGACATGCTAACCGCAGAGTAGACACAAGTGGTCATTGTGATGCAGAAGTAGAATTATTGCTTTACTTCAGCTTTAGATTTTGTGGTTTTTGCTATTGTGATATATGGCTAAACGTTTCATTATCTTTGGCATAAAAATTCAATCAGTGAATGTGCAAGGATTCTTGACCACATACTATATTTTCGATGACTGTTACGTAAAATATGAATGTTAGTACATACTTATGTTTATGTCCATTTAAAAACTGTTTTACTTAATTGGCGTCAATTTTACTGAATATTGTCCGAGATGTTGTGAATAAGTTTACTTTTTAAACCCTGTAAGGTGTTCCATTAACAAGGGCACAAAATCTGAAGCGTAAAAGGAAGAGAATATTTGGTTCTTGACTGAAGTCCGAGATGACCCTTATCTGCATACATATCTATGATTCACGCATATATACTTAGTAATGTAACAGCTGTAAATTTCTATATATAAATATTTGTGTATAACCGTTCAATTTTTGTGAGTAAAACATGTTGCAATTTCCCTTCTCGGTGTGTATGTGCCTCAGCTAATAGATTATCTTTTTTTCGTGTTTGCCTGTCTGTCGTGTCTGTCTTTTCGTTATCAATATAAACTCAAAAACCTATGGATGGATTTTAACGAAATTTTGAGCAAGTGTCTAACCTGGTACAAGGAACAAATGGTTAATTTTTTGAGGTGATCTGGATCAAATCCTGGATTCTGGATCACCTTTTCAGTTTCGGTACCTTCGTGAAACTACGACTATTGCGGAAGTCTTCGTAGGGCTAACCCAGTTGCCATATTTAGTAATGCTGTCTTCATGAAAGCATAAATAGTAAGGAACGGGTGAAAATTTCATGTTAACATGACAATATTGGTACAAATCATTTGAATATTCATGTTGAGCTGGCGGAGGTTTGTACTTTCGGAGTGCTAGTCTGGAAGTTGTTTTCTAAATTATCATTGGACTAGTTGCAGGTTAAGACTTGTGTAGATGTAGAGTCTGTACGTGACGACAACAGCTTTATTTGTTTAGTCAATGTCGTACTGATAAACTCGAGTTTAACTTGTAGGAGTTGTCTGACGTAAATAACAATTGTCATCATCACTACCAATATATTACTGCCACTTGCGAATATTCTGTTGTAACTTTTGTAGGGATCAACCATAAACAGTGATATTAAAACACTAAATTGCTTTAAGTGAATAGCATATTGAACGCCGTTATTCGCCTGTCAAGTAATATGCTGTAAAGCAGACTGGAACCCAATTCATCTTCCATTGAAATATTGTCCAATGACGTTGGCTTTATTAAGTTTGTTATGCCAGTGGTGAATTTATTTTAGCACCTAAGTTGATGGTGTTACGGTTTTGTAACAACAAATTGAGTTTGTGTATCAATTAGAAGTGATTATATTGACTCTATGCGAAACAAATCGTACGTCCACGGTGAGTACCGAACCAACGACCATTTACTTTCCGGGTAGAATGCTCTGTATATATGTTCTCCTTAACAACCGCGCATAGCAACAAGTTGAAGGGGCAAACAAGCCGATCGCGGCATTAAAACTTTAAGTTGTGGTGCGAGGGAAGGTTAGTTCCTGATTAGTTTTTATGTTATTTTACTTTGAAAATGTCATAAAGCTGTATAGCCAATGGATACAGCAATCATGGATTGATTGGGAAAGCTTCTTTATAAAGTCCATTTGCTTTCGACTTTTGGTATGGTTCTGAATACAGAGTCAGAAGAAAGTACCGATAAGGCTACTAACAACTGTAAGAAAGAAAGGTAGCCTAAAAAATTACTCCGTGAAACAAATCTATTCAACAAAGCGCGATCCCTACACTTACAGACTGCTATTTATTCATAAGACGCTTCCCCTAATGAAGCTTCTTCACTTCTGTAATCTACAGTACCACTGAACTTGAAGCTGAAGTGGACAGTCATGAAGAATACCTTATGGCCAAGATCCGGTGTCTCGAGCAGCATGTTAGTAACTTTACATCAAAGACTTAACTCTGTCGAGGTTAGGTTGTGAACACACACCGACCTTACTGCCAGAGATGGCAAGTATACTTCAGAAGACAATAATTTTGTAAAAAGGAAGGACCCTCAGGTTTCTCTAAATATCTTCCATGTGCTTCTCCCCACTTATTGATGTATTTAGATGGCATTCTACAACATACAAGACATTAAAAACACTAAAATAATACCAAAACAAGACCATGCTTCATAGGAAACGCTTTTGACGGACCTCATTATTTGCCCCTTCGTCGGATCGTTGCCATTGACAACGGGTCGTGTGACGTAACACCGAAAATGTCTGTTCACTGAGCTACCGAGACTTTGTTTCTCAGAGGTGAATTTAAGATGTCGTGATTTGCTGATCGCGTCAATAGAATGGCACTGAGTATAGAGGGAAATTCTTGAAGTTTAAAATTGGTAACATTTCCGCCCTTTTATAGAAGGGAGCGAATATGAGTTATGGAGGCGGAAGAGTAGGGGTAGGATAACTAGTCCTTATTGACTAAGTGCAATTAAGAGATGATAAAGAAGTTTAAGCTAATGCCATTTATAAGTTGCTGTATTTTTCATTCCCTACCCCTCCTAAATCTAATTAGTATTGTCTAGTTTAGTTACGCTTTGAACAGCCAATCAGTCTCCATTTAGGCATGGCATAGAGCAGTTCCTTGTATCCCTTCAAGCTCTTCGTTTGTCTCGTGTAAATGCTACCGGGTTACGAAATATTTTCTTGGTTAAAAGCTGCCAGGCAGTATAGCATTTTTCTTAATCCTTGTCTAATATGCAAGCCTTGTCAAATATGCACTCCTTGTCAAATTGGCACGCCTGGTCTAATATGCACTCCTTGTCTAATGTGCACTCTGTCTAATATGCACACCTTGTATAATATGCACACCTTGTATAATATGCACACCTTGTCTAATATGCACTCTTTGTCAAATATGCGCTTTTTGTCAAATATGCACGCCTTTTTAAATATGCACTCCTTGTCAAGTAAGCACGCCTGGTCTAATATGCACTTCTTGTCTTACATGCACGCTTTGTCTAATAAGCACTCTTTGTCTAATGTGCACGCCTTGTTTAATATACAGGACATTGTCTATCCGCTGTATGCCTCGTCGTTCCCTTTACAGGTTGTTATTGTCTTCCTACCTCTAACGTAAGTTGTCTTATTTATCTTTCAGCGACACCAACCTGGAGTTAACAGCAGAAGCAGGACTATCCTATTCATTAGGAACTGACCTTGAGAAGAGTGATTATGGCAACAGAACTGATGTAGGCCAAGAAAACAGGGTATCATACGTGACAGAGACCTCACCCTTGGCCCTTGCAGGTCAGGTTCGACATAGCAGACCCGCATATACTTCCGGTTTGTTCAAGAAAACGCTTAGTTCTCCCAATATACTAAATGAAATTTCGGAAGAATGCGAGTCTGAAGCCGATGAGAGTCCAATGAGCTCTCCGAAAGCGCGCCATGTCTCGCATCGTCGCAGGAAATTCGATAGTAAGAGATCACATGGAGGCTGTAAACTGTCACCTATACATAGTAGGAGATCCAGTTACAGTAGTTCAGATGATGATGACTCGCATTCATTACGAACGTCCCAGTCAGCAATTAGTTCCATAATTGGCAATGGCAAACCATTAGGTAATGTAGCGGAAGATAAGAAGGAAAAACAAGTACCACATTGTGATGAAACAGGGAAACAACACACATTTGTGGCTGAAATCGTGACGAAATTATACACTGACCCTGCTTTTGTCACTTCTGACGACGAGAAACAAAATAAAGAAAACGACAGCAATTTCATGAACACTCTTGGTGTTCAGTACCCATCGGGGCAGAAGCAACCACTTCGGCATCTTAGTGATACCAATCTTTATATTCTGTATGGGTACAACGTCGATTGCGGACGCAAGTATCTTAGCGATACAAATCTGCAAGTTCTAAATATGAACATCAAGAACGCACAATATAGTGGATTTAATTATAACGGGAAGATTGGAGAGGGACTTACCATTTACTCGCAATTTAGCCCGCCTACCGATTTTGTGGTAAATGGGACTCAGAATGATACAGAAAGGAAGCCGGTTATTTGTACGATTGAAGAACACGTGCCAGCTGAGACGAATCGTGAGCAATTCAGTGATATCACTGAGATGCACGATTCCGATGCACTTAAAACTGGGAAATGTGTAAAGGCGATTCGGAGAGAAAGCGTACAGAGTTCAGTAGGATCACAACGTGAAAGTAAAAGCAGCTTGAAATATGTGTACAATGAATCAAATAATAATGCCGATCGTACGGTGATCGCTATTGAGGATACTACAAATGGAAAAGTTGAACAGTCGGCTGAAATGAAGAGTGTATCAGAAAAAAACCCACATGGTGCGCCTGTTTCTTCATATGTATTTCCAGGGAGAACAGTTACGTTTGTTGAGAGTGCCTGTTGTATCATAGTATAAACAATGTATGCTTTCATTAATGTCTCCTATTCCTCTGGGGCTGTTGGCAAGGTGCTTCTCTTTTGGTTTCAAATTGGTGAAAGTACTACGCTCTTCTCTTTTGCTTGCAAATTGGTGAAAGTATCTCGCTATTCTCTTTTGCTTACGAATTGATGAAAATACCACGCTCTTCTCTTTTGCTTGCAAATTTGGGAAGGTATCATGCTCTTCTCTTCTGCTTGCAAATTTGTGAAGGTATCACGCTCTTCTCCTTTGCTTGCAAATTGGTTAAAGTGCCACGCTCTTCTTTTTTGCTTGCAAATTTGTGAAGGTATTACGCTCTTCTCCTTTGCTTGCAAATTGGTTAAAGTACCACGCTCTTCTCTTTTGCTTGCAAATTTGTGAAGGTATCATGCTCTTCTCCTTTGCTTGCAAATTGGTTAACGTACCACGCTCTTCTCTTTTGCTTGCAAATCTGTGATGGTATCATGCTCTTCTCTTTCGCTTGCAAATTTGTGAAAGTATCACGCTCTTCTCCTTGCTTGCAAATTGGTTAAAGTACCACGCTCTTCTCTTTGCTTGCAAATTTGTGAAGGTATCATGCTCTTCTCCTTTGCTTGTACATTGGTGAAAGTACCACGCTCTTCTCTTTTGCTTGCAAATTTGTGAAGGTATCATGCTCTTCTCCTTTGCTTGTACATTGGTGAAAGTACAACGCTCTTCTCTTTTGCTTGCAAATTTGTGAAGGTATCACGCTTTTGTCTTTCTGAAAGACTTTAAGTGGAGCCATTTTCACGGGTATCGAGGGGCGGTTTTTCTAGTTAGTTTGGAGTGGGCGTGCATTAAAAAAGTGTGGTTAAAGAGTTAACACAGAGAAAGCAGATAGCTAGTTGGAATAAGCCTCTCTAACAGGAAAGTAAACGCCTTAGGAGTCAAACTTAAGACTCCTGTCAGGCAGTGTGATAGCTTTTCCGTCTCGGAGGTCACTTTCGAAGAAGTGGGTGCTGGTCTAGCCATCCAAATTGAACTAAACTGTGACTGCAACTCAAGAGACTAGAGCATAGAGCAGTTTCTCTGACACTGTTGTTGATAGTTAGTGTTATTCGTCCATTCGATTTTAATAAGTTTCCAAAAAATAAGGTGATCTTTCAAGATATCAACGATATTTAGGTACTAGCTAAGACTCCATCTTGACCAACCCTCAGTAGTCGATAGTGCCTATGCCACCAACCTTTGGTAAATGACTAGAACTCGTTATAGCTATCAAGAGGTCGTATGAGGAATATGGAAAGGGTGCCTTGACCTCAAAGACAAAAAAGTCGTAGGTAGAGTGCAATATTGTGTCAAATCTGCTTGAATTATGGCCCCATTCATTTGGCTCCGAGCTCCATCATCTGCATGATTAGTGGTTTATACTTGCTTATTTTACTTTGTATAAAATTCGTGCTGGCGAATTGTTGTATGTAGCGATGGTGGTTTTCCCGTGCGGTACAATGTAAAACTGCTAAGCAGTTTCTCATTAATAGTTATGAGTGCAACGGTTTGATTAAGGTAACTTGTCGTTGTTTTGTAATTATTTGAGTCTGTCCTTCGTGGAGTTTAAAGTAACCATACCCAGAACTGTAGAATAATACTGGGGTGACAATAAGTTGTTAATGGTGGTGTGTATTAATCATTCACTTAAAGTACAAACCACAAAATTTCTTTAAGATAGGTAAATTTATCAATGTTCTAGCCAAGCGCTTAACATTTATGGTACTAACTTTCTTTTTATGTATGAAAGACATACTTATAGCATACTAGAATGGACAGAGAATCAATGCCTCCAGTTTGGTGGCTGATAAGGGGACTCTCATGGTTTCTATGTGTAAAGTTGCGAGATGTATACTATTTATTTACAGATGTAGTTGGCAGACCCTCCATAACCTCGAACTGACAAGAGAAGTGCGAGTGGTTTCATGCCAAGAGAAGAAAACTCATTTCATTGTAATATTGTACCAGGAAGGGGAACTCGGTTAAGAGAGTAAGCAGCCATGACTTGGTCAGTATTTTTATGGGTGGTTTTGTACATTTTGGAGAAGGCTGTGGTCTCTAATCTTTTTAAAATCGGCTCTGAAAAACATTAACGTAATAGGAAAACAATACTTCGTGGTATTATAGTGGGTTAAGTGTGGAATCGTCCTTTGCATAATATAGGGAGTAGACTTCATAGTCGTACAACGTCCAGAGAAATCTTGATGCATGGGAAACATATGCGCCCAGTCTTGCTAAGTGTCCTGTCCAGGTGGTGCCTTAGTATGTATCGTTATTTTGAATGAAGCCTGATTTAGTATAGGATGTTTGAAACGCTAGGATAATAGCTTAGCTGGGAATTTTTTCTAGCGTTATACATGAGAGATACAACTCTGAGTTGGACCCGTTTTAAGTGCAATAAGTTGCGATTTCGAATCCTGGAGTCAGCTTCTATAGAAGTACTTGCGTGTTTCATTTTAAAATGTACTTGTCTCTTTCCGGTCTTTCAGTCTGGAAACAAATGCCAGTTGAAACATGTAAGATCGACATGATAAGTTACAACAGTTGCCCAAACAAAGGAATACTCAACTTATTCGATATACTTAAAAAATTTGTGACTGGACAGTTACCTGGCTCGAAGGGATAAATGTAGTCATTTTATCTCTGTAGATGCCATCATCAGTAGCCCATTTCGATATGAAGATTGGCTGTTACTGTTTCCCATCTCCCTCTATCCTGAGCCTATTTCTTGATCTCTCCATACGATGTCGTTTTCCAGCACCTGATGTCATCTGACCATTTCATTTGTTGTCTCTCTCATGTTTTTTCATTATCAAATTGTGGACATATTTCGAGCTTCCTAGGAGAATATGACCAGCATGCCGCTTGTTTCTTACCATGAGATTTTTAAACATTAAGGTAGTGAGCCTCAATACCGATTTTTCCCTGCTCAACGGCATACGTCGTGTTTGTGCCAAAGTGGCCAGTATTCAGTGGGGAGCATCATGTGAATTTAGTCCCTTTTTAGCACTTGAAAACGTAGAAACCAGTCAGTTCGATGATAACGGTCGCCATAAATCTTCTTCCTCGTTCCAAAATGTCAGCTTGTTATTTTCAAAAATTATTATGGCGTCTACAAGTAGTGGTGTGGGAAACCTGGCAACGGGGTGCAGCCTTCTGTCTCTGGAGGAGGAAGAATCCCCATAGAATTAGGGGTGGTACGGTGTAACGCATCTCTGTAGTATTACTGTATCCATCAGTTTGTTTTTATTGGCGTCTGTTTTGATTATTTGTTTCCATTCTCGTTATAGTTGCGGAAAGCCCTAAATGATTTATACGTGTACATAAAATGACTCATTTGAAATGCTCTTCGACCAAACTTGTAGAATTGAGAAAGTATAGGTTATCAATGTATTGTGTCTCTAAGTGTGTCGTTGTGTCATAGTAGCCGTAGCAAGTGACACAGTGTTTGTCGTTCGAGAACTACGTACTCCTAGCCACTGGTTTACTTTAAGACTACACTCACACAGCACTACCACTTGGACGGCTAGTTTCAACCGAGAGCTGTTATGTAGTAGACTTGTACACGTTGAAATATGTGACAACGCCCTTAGTATAAGATTACGACCCTTTCCATTTGTAGGGGAAGAAGTAATACCTTCTTTATAATACGTTAGTTCAGTTGACGTTATTGACAGGTCTTTACTTTCTTGACTTGGTGTTACAGTTTTGACTGGATTATGTGCGTGATGTGCTGGACTTGGACACGCTTTAAGCTTCCTCGACTAGACCGGATTTAGGTAAATGACACAGCACTCACACTAAGTTACATAACGTTTTGGATTTTTTAACCAAGCTGCACCCCACTCGCCATTCGTTGATTGATTTTTAGTTGGCGTTTCGTTATTCTTTCGTGGATAACATTTCAATTGTTACGTTTCTTAAGACCCATTGGAACACTGGCAACTTTTGCTATAATTTTGCCTGTAGTGTTAATGACTTGCAGTGCTGCTTCCATTTCAGTATTTATCACTTGCAGTGCTGCTTGCATTTCAGTATTTATGCCGAATGAGGAAAATGTGTATAGATTTGTGCATATGTAAGCGATCCCGCGGCATCCATCGTTGGTTGCTTTCGCCTTTCATCTTTCAGGTGTCGACTGTGCTCAAGGTGGATTTACCATGACCCTATACGCCACTTAACTACAATAGAAGCATAACCGTATATGTAGCTATAGCATCATTTATAAAAGAATTTATTATTTGTTTTTCATTATATATATTTCTAGGGACCATGTGTAGAAATGACTGTTGTGAAACAGAACGAGTCATGGGTAAAATGGTTTCAGATGTGATAAACTTTGAATTTGTCATAGGTACAGGAATATATGTAAGCCCTCTTAGTGGTAATTTCTATATGGTTAAACTATTAGAGGCCAGTATGTTGCCTTCAATGAATATTGTATATATATATGTACCCTCAACCTGATATTCTGTATGTTTTAGAATTTTATCGTAAGGTGGAGCTCTAATCGTTTAAAGTTATTATATTTATCAACCAAGTGCCACGGATATTTGCATTCTCTTTTTGTACATCACTCTGCTTGCTGCATCTTCTCGTTTTCCAAGTCAAGTTTTTTTCCCAGGTTGTATCCTTATCCACTGCGCACGGGAGACTTCTAAAATTTTCTCTGGTTCACAAGAAAGGAGGGAGAGGAGGGGCGGGGTATCAGCCCCAACCTTCTTCGTCTGTTACGCTCACTATCTTTATTATTCTTTATTATTTATTATTATATTGTCAAAGGCCCAGACGAGGAGCAGAAGACAAGAGGAAACTACAGCTACGAATTGCCCGTCAGCGTGTGTTTTTGTATAAAATACATTTCGCATTCTTTTCTCCAGTAGCAGTTATTGTATGCGGTAAAACAACCATTTTATAAGATGACGTCAAGTCAATCAAGCAAGTGCCCTTGTTATTTATTGGAGTTGAAATCCTATTGTAATAGCAGTATATCTGCCCTGAGTTTATATTACATTTGGAAGCTGTAACAATATTGGCACACAACAATATAAGATGCCATTAGAAATTAAATGTTTGACTTTGAATCTTGATGCTATGATCCAAAGGAAGAGAAATACACTATACGAATTGGGTTGCGATTGAAGGCAAGTGTTTGCAAGATTGCGCATGCGATTGCCGGGGCAACGTGTACAAATTTTGATAAACCAGTAAGTTGGGGGTAATGTCTAACCATTACAGTGACTGGCGCTTTATCTGTTTCCTAGACTGTTCCTCGGGCTATTGGCAGCTGGTAATTTGTCATTCTGTGTCCAAAGTATCCTTTACAACCTACTTTGATGAGGTATTGCACTCCAAGCTCTCCCTGTGTTTAGACTGGAGGGATTCGGACGGTTCATCAGGATACTGAAATGTTACTTCCATCGCCTGAGAAGGTCTCGGTTGAGGAATAGGATTCCCATTTTGGTCATTCACTCTAGAAGGCGGTGGCTGCTTTTGTTGACCGAAGATGAGACAAAAACAGAGCTTGGCTACTACAGTTGACTCTAATTCGAATCTCTATAATTCGAATATTTCTATAATTCGAACAAGTGCTCAGTCACTCTTATAAAAAACTTTCTACAATTCGAATTTCTATAACTCGAACAGTTTTTCAGTCCCTTCAGCAAGATTCTCTCCCTAATTCGAATTTTAGAGTGTAAACAACGCTTTGACAAATTCGAATGTTTTTCTAAAATTGTCTTTGGAACGTTATTTTTTAAAACGTTTGTCTTTCTATATTTTTTCACTTCTTGATTGAAAATGGTCAAGAGACAACACGTCGAAAAAGCTGGAGACAAAATACAATGCTTTGGTCGAGTTGGACAAGGGGAAATCAAATAAAGATATAGCAAAGTTATTTGACATACCTCACAACACACTCTCGACATGAAAGAAAAACAAGGAAAAGATCTTTGATGCTTTCAAAAATCAAAATGCTGGTAAATCAAAACGTATGATTCGTCTCTCCAATGTACAGCAATCAAATATTGAACAGTTTTTCAAATAGAGTTTCTTTTTTGTGTAAACTATGAAAATAAAGATTGAATGAAAC
>JANTCA010000732.1:0-12492 GCA_024741275.1 Chironex yamaguchii
TCAACTTGACTAAGACTTCTAGCATCATACATCGCATTGACATTCCCGAATCCAATGTTCATCTTGACTTTTGCTGTCTTTAAGGAATCAGTTGTGATAGCAGTAGCATACTGACGGCTTTGGTTACTGCCAGTCATACAAGTCCGAGACTGAGTCTCCTGATTCCCGTCCACAAAATTGGTTGCTGCTTCCGCAATATACTGTCTTTTACACGATTGGGTTGTTAGCCCGATGCGAAACCTCCAACCTGGACGGCCAGAGATCACGTTTGTTTGCCTCCTACCCTTTGACCTGTCAGTTATCGTTGAACATCTACGGCATAGCTCTCAGGGTCACGGAGACACGCAAGCTTTCCCAGGAAAAGAATATTGATAAGCGTACGATATTTATACCTCATAGACGTGTCTTCACAAAAGTTCACAAAAAATCCTTTGAAGATTGTTGTCAAGGAAACTATGAAGTATTGCTATAACTATGGAGTGATAATATGATAGATTTGATAGATATTGTATATTGTTTGAACTACTCAATGCTAGTTACAACTTTGAGGATAAGCTTATAGTTTGAGAGGCATGTTTAAGCTACGAGGAAAGCCGATTGGCTTACACTATGATGATTGTGCTACTAAATGTGCAACACGATAAAGGAAAAATTTGCTTCTCCGTCTAGGTTCTATCTTAGTTCTGTTGATAGTTGCGCAACAAACGAAATAACCAAAATTACCCAAACTTTTGTCCACAATATTTTTCTTCTTTTACTTTTGGCTTCATCCCTATGTCAGGGGTCGCCATAGCATATACGAGTTTGCATCGTCACTCTGCCCTTCCTCAGCAAATGATGGTAACCGCTTTTGACCTTGACCTCGGCCTATCCAGTATGGTTTGTACAAGTCATCTGCATCATGACGTGGAAAGCTGTTTTACAGCCAGATGTCCTGCCTGTAGCAAATCTCTTTAAGTCGCCTTATAGGACACACAGAGGATACGTAGGGTCTATTCTTTTGCCCCCGAAGCCCACCCCCAAACTTTGTCCACAATGGTGGACAAAGGAAGATTTACTGTTCTTAGTGATTAAGATTTGCTAGTGGCAAAGCGTGCAAATTTTCTCTGAGTACTCTCTTATTGAAGAATGTTACGGGAGGTGTTGTAGATGCTTGGTCTGTTATATTTCTTAGCAGGACAACCTGGAAACAAATCGACTAATTAATAAGTATAACGAAACAATTATATGCAACTCTATACATATTTCAATGTTTAGGAATACAGATCATTAAATTCTCTAGAAAAATTTCAATAATCTGATTAATCCCTTGAAAATGTAAGTGTATTTATCTGAAAATTTGCAATTCTATTTAAAGGTCAGTTCTGTTCTGTGGTCTTTCAGCAGACGATGTCAGGCAAACTTGGAGCGATAAATTCGTTTTGTTTGGTAACAAAGATGCTTTATTAATGACAGGGTTTCGATGCTTAAAGACTATGAACTTGAAAGTCTTTCTTTTACTCATGTGTTGGCCTTTATAGCTGGCTAGCAGTACGGTTTTGGAGGGCTTTTTGTAGCATATAGTATTCATAACTGAGTTTACCTAATTCACGTGCCAAGATTAGGGACGTTTTAGTAGCAAGTGAGCTTTTTATAGGAATTGGCTCCCATGAGCATATCTCACTAACGGTATTTTGAAATGACATGTATTCGAACTCACAAGCACTGGCTAGCAAGATCGTCGTCTTATCCACTATATCCCGGTGACTCTAGTTACAAGCAATTCCTTGTTAACACGAGCCAAATCTGCTATGCACCATGTTTTTGTCACGACTTAATTAAAGTTGTCTTAGTTGTCTTATTTAATAACACAAACAATTGCAGCATGTCGCGTTTAGTATATTCTTAAACTGCTACGAGGTATTCAAATCCTTTGGGTTCTAAGACCAGCCAAGTTTGGCGCTCTGGGCCTGCCTCTTTTGACCAAATGTTGGCCAGTAGGTTATTGTGTTTCGCGAGCTGAAATTGGGAACATCCCTACCGCTGAATTATGGGATAGATAGACAAGACGGGAGACAGGGAAAGTAATTAACTTACCCAATGCTTTGTGTTTTACAATGCATGGGAATGCCAGTTGTCAACTGAGTAGGAAGGCAATAAATCTTACTTCTAGCCTACTACTAGATTTAAGTATGAAATATCATCACAACACATATTAGAAATCAAATTCAATTTACGTTTGACCATAAAAGGTTGGTTATGTTCTACAGCCAAATGCCCTCATCCAAGCTAGCCCTAAAGTATCTTATTGCCCCACACCTCGTAGGGCTCTATAGTAGCCCCCGGGTAGTATAGGGAGATCGCATGAAAAAAATTCGTTGTCCATATTCCACTTGGGGCAATTAAGTAAAAATGCAATTCCTAAGTTTAGAAATATTCTTGTGTGAGTAATTACCCTCATGTGTGACATAACCTTTCCTCTAGGCCTATGTGATTTGTCAGAAATAGCCTTGGTTTCAAGCATAAGAGAAAAGCACTACAAGATGTGATTATGGTCTGGCATCCTTAAACTTGACCACAACAGCTGTTATGGATTAATTCTAATAAGAACAATCTCAGTAGTGTAGCGGTTTTAGATGGGGCATTATAGTACTCCCCACACGCAAGACATAGGGAAAGGAGTGCAAATTTCCTTGCATTTCTCGTCATCAAATGGAATGCTGTTAAATTAGTTAAACAGACAGATGACATCAGGGGCAATTCAGACTATCATTAAACAAACAAAACAGCAGATTGCCCTGAAGGTGTAAATGTCCTTATCTTAAAAGCAGCACTACACATCACAATAACTTTATTGAAATTCAGTAAAGAACAAACATACCTCTTCCAGGTAAAACCATAAAAATTTTCAGGTTATTTATGATAGAATCGGCCATATGAACATAACTCTTCATTTTTCCCCTTATAAATAATTTCTCCTTAGATGGTTGTCTTTCATCAAATTTTCATAAATAGCCAAAACCACATAATAATGCAAAAACTTGTACATTGGGCACTCAGGTTGCCCGGGAAGGTCCCATAAAAATGTTCAGACTGATTTAGAAGAATCGAATCCTTCCCCTTTTTTGTCACAAGTAGTACACTTGTGATGGTTGCTTTTTATCACAAATTGCCCACAGGTCAAAATAGTGTAAAAGGTCATATTTGAAGTACCCAACCGATTCTACCGAGGATCAAACCTGAAAAAGTATTTGAAATAAATATGGCAGTAATGGGCACTATAAGCCAACACTTACTCTTTCCCCTGGATGTTTAGCGATAACCGCTCAACTGCATTGATACAGACGATGTTATTATGTCGTTAATAGGCTTGCGAAACATGATCTTTGCCTGATAGGACTTCTTATCTCATGTATCACCCCAACTTTAGGGAGAAAAAAGTAAAAAGCTAAACTTTCGACGGGAAAAGTTTTAGAGACGTAAAAAATCGAAAAGTTTGTCCGTCCGAAAATTTTGGCTTTTTACTGATCAATTTGTGACGTTAGCTTTGGCTGTCCTACGACCGATGTTAACTTAACGGGATTGCAAGACCAGGTCAACTATAGATACAAATTGAACACATAATGTACAATTCCAACATTATCTATTATAAATAATATTGTATATAACTGCTAAAAATAGTGGCTACGCATGGAACGCGTAATTCACTTAACACAACATATTAAATATTTAGTATATTATACTCATCAAGAAGGCATAAAACTACTGAAGTTGTACTCACATGGGCACCTTTTACTGTGAGATATCTCACAAATATTACACAAAATACTTAGCGAGGTTATTATGTTGCCATGCAGCATTGAAAAGCAGAAAGGACTCTCACCCGTAGGCTGCGTGTACACTTACACTTTCCTCACATTTGCTCCAGCCCATAAGTGTTACAGTCAAAAAAATTAAACCTCTTTTCTAGCAGGTATGAAATTGCATTCGACAGCGGGTACATAAGCATCTACAATCAGTGGTCATGGTGTAACCCCAAAGCCGATCCGTAAACTAATATTGGATCAAAGTGTTCTCGTTCAAGTGCTAACGTAGCCCAAGAATGAAGATATCCGAGAGGCTAGATATCAAAATTGTACCAAAAATACAAACCATTTTCAGACCAGAGAGATTAACAATCTTGCGTTTGCGGTGGTTTAATGCACACGTCGCAAAGTTTCTGAAAGGATATAAAATTGTCCCTGAAATTTACATAAACATTTCTCACGGTAACAAGTGAGACTTTTGTTGATTTATAGGAAAACAATAAACATATATATCTAAATTTTGATACGCATAAATTGATTAAATGCTCTGTTTTACGTTGAAAAATAAAGTTTTTCAAGTAACTTTACAGTCCTTTCAAAATACAGGAGAACGATCCATCCGTGAACTGTTACATACAGATGGGTCCTTCAAGCATCCATCAAATGGGAATAATATGTATTTTGTGCCTGATACTTTCGACGTGCAAGGAACATTCTGGCTGGTATGTCTATATCATATGACGAGGAGGGCTTAACAATTTAATGGGCTCGCATGTTAAAAGCCCATCGAATCCAATTGCAAATTTTCGTGTTGATTTTAAAGGGCATCAAGTGAATGCAAGAATAGCAGACCAGACATTTAGCAGCTCAGTAGCTGGTGCCATCCAAATTTTGAACAATTTTTCTCACCTTTTATTCAATAATCCCGATTGAACAACAGAATTTATTAGTGGACCGGGAAGGGGTTTAAAAACCTTGTATATAGCTGACAGAAGATGCAACAGCTAAAACACACTAGAGAACTGTGTTTAGTGAGCCAGAGGAGGAAAAGCTTTTCGATTCGCAGGATCCTGCACTCAGCACTTGGTTGTTTCTCTTCTGTCACACGACATGGATCCACTTAAATACGTTCAATGTACAAATTGCATAAAACCATTTTGAGATACTTTTTGTTTGCATTGGTAAGGAAAATGGTGTTATTTTGACATTATTCAGTTGAAGTCAAGCCTTCAACGTGTTTTGTTACGAAATTGTATTGTTGGGATACAATATGCAGTCTTAGTATCGGCCTCAAAACTCACTGATGAAGGAATAGCTTCAACTCTTTTATCGTGTTTCGACACCAGTAGCAATTAAATTCAACCATATACACTTATATTATATAAGATTTGTGCTACCAATTTAAATAACTTTAAATTCGCCTATAATAATATTTAATATAATTTGTAAAGAAGCAAAAATTTTATATCTTACTTCCACATTGTGTACGCATTCGTAAAAGCTTCCAAATACGGGAGCTTTTACGAATAGATAAACAGAAGTTAGCTACGCCATAACAGTTTACATCATTGCTACTCCTTATAGCAATGATGTTAAGAAATAGAACTCCCCTTTGCCTTGTTAAAACTGCCTTAGTTAGGAAAGAAACCTCCAGTGGCAATAAATAAGCCAGTTTATGCCGCTTTACATTGTCAGCGACCGTCTCATTTATAAAGCGACACGCTCACTCTTGAAGTTCCAACTTCTTGCTCCATGTACTTGAACTTGACATCGGGATCTATCCCATTTATCCACATGGAAAACATCACATCTAAATATCTAACAATCACGTTTAAGGTCACCTGTGATGACGGAGGGTTTTACAAAAACCACTGGTGTCTCCAGGCAGTCTTTCTGTCGATTTCATCGGTCTCAGACAAGTCTATTATCTCTAAACTGGAGGATTGGTAGTGCGAATATATGTATGATACTATGTCAAGTACATTCATTACGTCTGTGATGATACAAGCTTGTACCCCATGCCTGATTTTCGTCTATTTTTGTAGCAGCATATCGAAAGAACAGTTAATCCTACCAAAGAGATAAGGCCACTAGCTGCTAAAATCGCAATATATTCTGGAGTGGTAATTTTTTTAACCTTTGCGTCATTTGGAATCAAATTCGTAGCATTCACCATAAATCCTAATGACCAGCTCACTTGAGAGTCATCAATCTGTGGATAAGGAAACGATTTGTTATTCAATACGCATAAAGTAATTACTATACAACAGGGGACCCAGTAATTACTATACAACAGGGGACCCGAGCAAAGTTGAAACAGAACTAATGTGCATTAAATATGCATGCCAATTCTTGAAAAGCGAGTTGCAAATTTCTTCCTATTTGCGTTTTATATGAGGTCCAACCAGAAGAGGGGGTAAAGGTAGGGTAAGGATTATCATTTTGACTTTTTATGAAAGCAATTGAAACTAAAATAAATTCTTTATATCAATATTATGGTCCGTAATAATAAGTTGTAAATAAGAATATAAACAAGTGAAGAAATACTAGGCATTTAGAAATAAAAATCAGCGCTAAGCATGGGTGAAGTTTAATATTTCTCCACACCTCTTAGGATGAATCGTTATCATAAATGCAAAGAAATATTCAAACCCCAGCTGGGCACTAAATCTTCTTACTACTGTTGTTCGATTTCAAAGCGCAGACTAAACTGGTTCAGCTATTTGAATAGCAATTGTAAGGCATGATGGTGTAACCAAGTTATGGTGTAACCAAGTTATCACGTGACCACGTTATGATGCAACCAAGCTATGGTGTAACAAAGTTATGGTGTAGCCAAGTTATGGTGCAACCAAGTTATGGTGCAACCAAGTTATGTTGTAACCAAGTTATGGTGTAACCAAATTATGTTGTAACCAAGTTGAGGTGTAACCAAGTTATGGTGTGACCAAGTTATGGTGCAACCAAGTTATGGTGCAACCAAGTTATGGTGCAACCAAGTTATCGTGCAACCAAGTTATGTTGTAACCAAGTTATGGTGTAACCGAATTATGGTGTAACCAAGTTATGGTGCAACCAAGTTATGGTGAAACCAAGTTATGGTGTAACCAAGTTATGGTGTAACCAAGTTATGGTGTAACCAAGTTATGGTGTACCCAAGTTATCGCGTAACCAAGTTATAGTGTAACCAAGTTATAGTGCAACCAAGTTATGGTGTAACCAAGTCATGGTGCAACTAAGCTATGGTGTAACCAAGTAATATTTGTACTAAATGGCTAGCACAAAATGCCTTCACAAATGGGGCGCTGAAAATTCACAAATACTCTTACCTTGCTCGTCGCATGTACGTCTGCCGTCTCGTTTCTAAAGTGAAAGCCTTCAGTTAACAATCCATAAATGTAAACATCGTCAAAGCAATATTTAGGACGATACTCGGAAGGTGTGTACATCAGTTCACTCTGTACCTAGAAAGATAAGCAACCAAATGGACATCGATCAGAAACATTATAGGAGACGAGCAAGGATGGAGACAGAGGATGACATACTTAAGAGATAACAAATTCGGATAGATCTGGGATTCACGCGTTTTGGTAAGTAAGTTCAGCATTTGTATTTATGGAGTTCATAGATATTGTACCACCTTATACCAAAACTTCAAAATGTGTTTGAAACTAAAACTAATATCAAGTAAGTAAAGTTAATGCATTGATAGAGGATAAAAGGATAAAATTGATTTTTTTCTCGCGCAATAAAAGCAATATGTCCACAACGTCATTTCGAGTTTGTCGGAAATGTTGTTGATAACATTAAATTGCGTACACGAGCAATACCACTGCATTAAAACAGTGTGTGTAGAACTTTCAAACGCGAGTGAAACAATCAGGAAAAGACGCCTCAAAGCACCTGCATCGATTTCATGGAAACACACAGTACGGAAATCAAATGCAGGGAAGAATCACTTTTGTAGACAACCAACGGTTTGTTACTAAAACAAAAACTATCGATAAACTGCAGAATGCCATGATAGCTCAAGTTCTACGGTAGGTTTTTTCAAGACGCCTCGGGCTGGTGAAGGGACTAATTAGGTAATCTGTTAAGCCCATGTCCTCTCTATGTAGATCTTATCTCGAAGCTCTCAAAGGGCATTAGGGGGTTACCGGAATTCCATCAGCTATCGCATTGATAGAAAAAACTTTAAAGACCCTCCCCCTACATATCTGCTTGCCTGGAAAACGTAACAACAGAATCATTCTGCACAATATAACTTAACAAGTAACATAGCTACCACCTTCAATTCAAGCACTATTACAACTACCCACAGCATCTATACATTTTCAAAATTGTTCGTACCAACCTGAGTCCAATTTTTGGAACAAACAACCTTTGCTTTATCATCAAACACTTGTATACTGTCGTTAACGCTTATATTCATTGCTTTGGCAACAAAAGCAAACCCAGCAAATGCCTAAAAAATAACATAAATTAAACAGGGCTACAAAGATATATTTATATAACTTTGTACACGTATGTTGATATGCAACCAACAACCGTTAGTTAAAGAAAGTGGAAGCTTCTTTTTCAAAGGATAATTAAATCCTTTTAATTTGACAAACAACTATATTTTAAAAAATCAAACCTAATTGAAGCCAATTTCATGATTGATTTCACCTGCCTTCATTCACTTTATCATTCAGACTAAACCGAGAGATTTACTAAGCTTACAAGTCCAGGCTCTCACCCCTAAAATATAAAATTCTTAAATTCACAGACTTCTTAAAGAAAAGAGAGATCTATCCTCAAATTTTCTTATTGCGTCGCATTCTACGACCTCGTAGGTCTAAAAATCGCGGATGGATCGTTCTCTTCTTTTAAGGAGCCGCAAATGTATGAATCTTTTTATATTGCTGGTTACATACAGGCTCCACGGCACTGGTAGTAACTATTTAGCCAACATTTACCTCGAAGAAAACCACATAGGTTCAGGGTCTACAGGTTCGTGTAGAGATTTGCGCGAGAAGTACATGAGTCATGCTTTGAAGTGATAACACAAAGCAAAGCATTCCCAGATAGTAAACTTCGATCACATTTTAAGGATATATAGAGAAACAGCATCTATCCCTACAAAATAATGAAACCTCATTGACATTTTCAATAAATCGCCATAAAGGGTAGAAATTTTACAAGTTAAGCATCTAAGGAATTGCAGTTAATTAAATAGCGTCAACATATTTTTAACGTCAACGACTTTCTTCTTAAAAATTTATGTAAATTCTATCAGCTTAAAAGGGCAAGATAATATTGTCAAAATATCCTACAGATAATCTATTCATCAAGATTTTTTAATTCAAAATTATGAGGCTATTACGTTCGGACTTTGTTTTACACTGCTCTACTTTAAATTGTCTGGTAGTTCCGAGTTTATTCCAGTTAGCAGAGCGAGCCAACAGCTTTCCATTTATAAACGTTTTCTTACAACGATTAAGTCTCTGACCAAATTTGCTATTCGAATAAAAATCAGTAAATAAAATACAATAAACTTCATCGCCAATGTATGAAAAACCACAGTAAATCAGCACACCTTCGACTTGCAAAGGTTCGATTTTGTCGCACAACTAAGACGGTGTAGGGTGAATATTTGCGAACAGACCACGATTTTCTCTGCTACATGGCGTTCTTGTTTGCCTTATACTACTAGTTCCATGTTAAAAGTTACAGTTAAGAAACCGATTTTTCAACTATCACAAAATAAATCGAAACTAGACATATATTTACCAAGAATTTGCCAGTCACCGGTGGCTGATAGACTCCATTAAATGAGCAATGATCCGCTGGATACCTGTCACATCCACTTTGATTAAACAACTTGCTTACAATGGCTTTACAATCACTGTATGAACTGCCACCGCTGATAAGGTAGGTATAGTTTTCTCTTTGTGGGAATATGTTACCTGCGGGTTTAGGACTGCAAGGCTCAAGCCAAAGATACTGACTTGTAACATTAAGCTCAAATCCCGATGGGTAACATGGATTTGTGACATTGCGTTCAAAACCAGAATCCTGCGAGAATACAACATAGAACTCCATTAATAATAACAAAATTATAAGTAAAATATTGCATACCGAAATGCTCGATTAATCTTCTTCTTTTCCTTATAGAATTGAAAGTAAGCGCCCTTCTCTAATACACACAACCTACATAAAAGCCTCAGCACGTTGAACAATTTAAAAAATTCATAATTATTTCATGCTCCCTCGCGCAGTTCGTTTGGTAGCATACAAATTCGAGGAAAACGGCTAAAGAAGCTACATATTTTAAGTAAACTCTCCTCTAAATTTAACGACCCCTTCTCGATTTCGTTCTTACAGTGCCAAATCTAGAAAATACTCTTCTTTTCTGATAATACAATATTTGAGAGGCAAACAGATACAATACGTTTCCTGTATTCAAGACATAATCGAAACAAATGTTTATGCTTTACAAACCACTTCAGACGTCTTTGCAGACAATATTTTAACATTAAATGCAAGTATCATTGCCATTGACATTTGCTAGTGATCATGTTCAGTGATGACATCCCATCTTTGACGTTGGGACTCGATCTTTTCGTGTGAATCTTGTTGCAAGAAGATATTAAGTGAAAAGATATCACCGACTAATACAAACGAAGCAAGACAAATAATTATAACAAGAACGAATGAAAAGCATATGATTATTTTTGTTTGAAATATACTTTGACAATGAATAAGCAACAAAGCAGGACATAAGGTTTACAGAACTGGTTAAACTTATTAAAACTAGCAGAGCACAATAGACATAATCGATTAACATGTTACGTGATTTTGACTGGCCGTTTACATCTAAATTTAAACCAAAATGGTGTCACGAAAAAGTTTGTTGCAAACGTCATGCCAGTTGTTGTGCTTGTTTTGTCTCATAGGTAGTTTACAATGGTCATATCGCAATTTTTTAAAGTTAACAATAAAACAACTTCAATGTGGCTTCAAAGTGGTGGCAAAAAGAATGCCAGCGAGAAGGTTTACAAGTTTCTCTGTGAGTATGTCTTCAATCCATACACAGCAGCTGCGCAAGATTTCATATACGGATACCTCACCAAAGCTCAGCATTAGGAAAAAAATGAGGAGTCTCATTAGTCGAAGAGAAGCTAAAAAATTGAGACGATGGCCTTGTAACCCTTACTCGCTGCTGTTGCAAATAGGGAGAGGTGGAAACTGCAACCAAGTTTTTGCTTTACTTTACCAACTGCCGGTAGATGAATTTCCATGGCTAGGTTTGAAAAATATTCCAGGCAATGCAATTTGCACTAATCTTCCTCAGTCTTAGCATATACCGAAAGACAGTGCAATTTTTCAAAAGTATGTCACGGAAACGGATCGAAGTGGTGACAGGTAGAAGGATCCATTAAACTTTAGGTGTGAGAGCATTGGACAAGGACTTACTCATCAACAAGTAATTGCGTTTTGTTGACTTACAGCAAAAAACATTCTTTTGCTTGTTGAGTGTCCAAGACCCTTCAATCAGGGTAAATGCTTTTATTGGTAATGATACTGCTGGTTTAACTCTTGCACATCAATCGCAAGACTTTAGCTCTCGAAGAACAGATCACCCTACATTTCATTATTTTAATTTCATTATACCTAAATGTTCCTTTAATATTTTGGTCAAAATGGTAAAAAATTACCCGTACTAAATAGTGGTCAAAGCCTCGTTTGAACCTGAGACATTGTCACAGAAAGGGGAGTTAACAAAATTTTCGACATTTCACCCTTGCTACTAAAGTGTCCCCTGAACACCATTAGCTGAAACTTTTAGCTTGGATACAAACATTTATTTTCCTTCACTGGACTAAATTTCAACAGAGTTTGTACAAGGAAACGAAATTTATTAGCCAAACCATGTGCCGTACTCACCCTCATAAACAACCAAATAACAAATTTACACCCCCACCCCAAAGTCTTCAAATCAACGCGATAGGCTTGTAAGTGTGCTTCAGTGTACAGTGTGCATTATTCCAAACGTTTTCCAAAGACACATCTGAGGGACTAGTATATTCTGCTAGACGTCTGCCTACTGTTACAATAAAATACAGTTACACAAGCGTTAGCTCACTACCTGTATTTCCGTATAACAAAATGCATCTCCTAGCTACATTTAAGATATTTAAAACTACAGATTTTGAGCATCTAAGCTTTCTGACTAAATTGTGTTTAAATGGTTAGAGGAAACATTAAGCAGGACCTTCAAAGTACATTAATCGATTATCTCCCATACCTCCACAAGTTTTGCTAACAATCTCCTTTCTATTTCTTTTAAACCATAACACTGATAGCTTTGCCTGTATAAAGTATATTGCTGTCCAAAAAGTGCTAGATCTGTCCTGTACTCAAGGGGCATTTTCTTAGCATCGGCTGGATTTGGAAGGAAACTGATCTCCAAGGAACCACCTCCAAGGTCAAGGGCACCTACAAGTCTCGTTTCACTTGACAATTCCTAAAAATGAAATATTGATAGGACAAAAAAGTAACTTTTAATTGGATTTTTAACTAGAAGTGCCTTACTATAGCATAAACAGGCAAAAATAAAGTATAAGTATAGATTTCGACGTTTCGGCGTCATCATGACGCCATTATCAAGAAAATACTTTTTACAAACTTGTGTGATTATTTACAAGAAAAATTGTTCTTTCTC
>JANTCA010000733.1:0-12491 GCA_024741275.1 Chironex yamaguchii
TTAAGTATGATTTTAGTGCAATGTCGCAAATTTTCAAGGCGATTTTCAAGTTTTGTACCACAAAAAGATTGTTCAAGAATAGAAAGACCAGAAGTCTCACTCAACAAATTTTCGGCAGAACGTTTAAGTGCGCATGCCTGGTCCCAGCAAATGTAAGTCGTACTACGCATGCCCCATTTCAAAAAGGATTCTCTTTGGCACCAGATAATTTTTAGTGGGAAATTTAAAAGTCAAAACATGGCATCAGGCAAACAGCGGAGAAAGTCAGGCCAAACATCGTGTTCGGCTTTAAATTGTTCAAACAACAAAGGCAGGAAGCCTAATCTCAGTTTCTTTAGATTTTCATTGGATGAAGAAAGGTGAGGACGCGCGTTTTTTGTTCTCGTTCGAGCACAAAAAAACAGTCGCAGTCTGTATTACGAGTCCGACTCCACAGTGCGTTTGATGCAATCAGGCCCGAATTTCTCAGTCGTCAACTTAGTTTTCTTCTCAGCGCGAAGCAATGATTTAGCTTTGCTTACACTGCTTGGTGTACTAGCGTAATGAACCGCAAAAATTTCCGCACGCTTTTTCTGGTCTCTCAGTTTTGGAAAGTATAAAAAGTTCATACACGTATAGCTTTAACCTGCTACTCAAAATTACACGTTTTACGCGAATTGATCGTATGGGATTATTGAAATCCATTTGATAACAATAATCGTGACCCTTAATTTGTGGAATAGTGAATGACGTGAACCATAGTTTTGAATGGATCAAAACTTTAATTATGATTTGGATAACTGGTAACAAGTATTCTCATACTTATCTAGGGGCACTGTATTTATCAGCAGCCATTGGCACGTATGATATATATTTGCCATGAGTGGGCATAAGCAAATTTCCTCCAATTTTGACTAGCTGGCGAGTTCACTTGCTGGATTAATGGCGGCCTCGTCCCCATACAATCTCAGATTTTGTCTGCCTGAGATGAAAGGGTTCCGACGAGAGTGATGCTTCTGGTCTTTCTATTCTGTGACTCTAGCCCTAGCTTCTCTGTGTCCTAGCCACACCTTCATCCTCGGTTACCATTTCGCTACTAACCCAGTACGTCGTCACGGAAAAGTAGATCCCTTATCCCTGAACATACCATAAATGACCAAATAACAGCCCGTGATTCCCCACCCTAACCGTAGGGCATTTAACCTGCAGTGACGACTGTTGGGGAGATGCGCTTACGGAATTCGGTTCGATTAAAATTTTCAATAATTCAATATATTCATGTTTTAACTTTTACCGAAATAATGTCAATTTCGTCTTGTTTGTCCTCATCACGGTCCGAATCAACCGAGAGAAACTCGTATGCAGTCAAGCAGTTGACGTAGTAACGCTTTTGATTAATTATAGTTACACAAATCCTTACAAGATGTTGTTTGCAGAATTTTTTTAAAAAACATGACCGATTTTCGGACATGAACATTTCTGGGGCAAACAATTTCTATTATACTTAAAACTTTCTTGGATAGGCAATGTTTCAGATTAGAAAAAGCTGTAGTAAAATGTTCATCTGCTATGAATGCCAGAATCATTTACATTCATCCATTCATAAAGATTGCGTACCTACCACAAAAGAAACTTATCAGTATATGAATTTCTGTGCCGGTGTTAAGCTCGGTATGCAGGTCGAACATCTCACAAATTGGGTGCCATGAACCAACATGTAACAGCCAGTGTATGCCAAGCATCAGTTCTTTTTAGAGAACAGACATCTCGCACTTGTAAAGCTGAAATGCCGAAACATGCGATTTTACCATAGCATAACATTCACTTGAAAATTCAGAATGTGCCAAAATGTGTAAGGACAAAAATGTTAGGATAATTCGCATAGCTAGATCGGCCTACATGAAAGTGTGATGTGTATGTGTAAGTCTGCCTACATTAAAACAAGAAAACCAGAACTTTGTAAGCAGAAAGAGTTTGTTCTTTCACGTGGGCTCTTCTAATAATGTTTTGTTATTTCATTTTCTTTCTAGTTTTCTTCTTTTTTGCTGATGTTTTGCTAGTTTTCGTTACTTATAAGGGTGCCATATATATAGTTTCCTTACTGAAGATTTAAAATTTGAAAAGTGCCAAAGGATAGCAGCTCTTAAGTTCATTTTAAGTTAGAATAATGTTGCATAATATCAAAGCGATTTTCAAGTCTTGTACCACAAAAAAGGTGCTCAAGAACAGATATTATTTTTCCAATTTCCAAATTTTACCTATATTTTAGACAAATACAAAATGTCCTAGAGACAAGTGCTCTGATAGGTTTGATTATCCAATTTTTTGGACAAAAAGAATCCTAGCGAATGTAATGGCCAGTAAAAGGGGCGGTAAACTGTGACTAAGCTCGTCCCGGCTTTTTCCACTAAAACATCAAGAAAAAGTAACAATGTACCTAGCTCTTTCTCTGCTGTAAATTGAGTCTGAATATAACTGGTTATGATTTTAAACAAAATCTGTCACAAACCTGATTATATATGAGGAGTCACTATGGTATAATGGACAAGACGATCTTGCAAGCCAAAGGTTGCGAATTCCAACCCGCAAATAAAATACCATTGGTGAGGGAAAGTATCGGGAGCACACTCACATAAAGAGCTTACGACGTAGCAGATTCCCTAACTGGCAAGGGAATCAACTAAGCTCTTAATCGAGTATGCTACAAAATAGAAGTGAAATTATTTAAAATAAATGAATATATACAAAGATATTAAGAAATTGTGGGACTTATCTGCTTATAACTTTCGCGACCTAACTCATTTTTGTTTAAAATATCTAGTAACCCACCCTGTAATTTAGCTTTTAACCGTGCCTGTTTCAAATTTGTCCTGGTCATTTAGCATATAAAACATTTTTTGTGTGGTAGGTACGCTGTCCTTATGAATGACAAGGAATGTAGCAGACACGAACTATCAACCTACGAGAAGAAGTGCCAAGAGCAAGTAAATTTGGAGGGACAGTAAAGCAGCTTGCAACGGCTGATAAGGAAGTTCATTGTCATCCTTTCCTCTTGTTCATATGTCTTCTTTCCTCGTCAACTCTCTTTTCATTAGCATCTAAAGAATTTACTAAGTTCATCTCCTTATCAATTTTTTTTGGACGGCACTTGGTGGAAGGAACTGTTCTATAAGCATCTTAAGAAACTGTTTGTCGGAAGTAACATTACAAACTAGCAAGTTAATCTTCAACAAGCATATATGCAGCACATATTCTAAAGCCAGTGTTCACTACGAGAACTACGAACATTTGCGAGTTGTTGCGAAGTTGTTGTAAATCAAGTATCCTTTTGGCGGGAATGACAACCGAATTCGATTTCTGGAATATGTATAGTTCAGCAAGAAGCACCATAGCTTTCGAATAACAGGCAGTTACAATCAAGAAGAAGGTCAATGGATAAATATAAGAGGACTACCCTTTAAGCAACAGAATGTTTGACTTTCGCTTTCTGATCGTGTTTATTTTTGCAAGAAATAATGAAATAAATGATATTGATGGATATTTTTGTAACTTAATTGTCCAGTGTCTGAACAAGTTAATAAGTGATTGCACGAGTCGCGATCAAAGGAGTATGGAAGAAAATAAGCTACAGTTCATCATATCTGTTTATCATGCATATCACTGCATCCACTAAGTTATCCGTCCCTCTGGACTTATCAAATATTAATAGGGCAGAAAATTTGAAAAGATTTAAGTCTGACACATTTTTGAGAAAGAAAGGTACTCACTAGAAATTTCCGATCCATCTACTTTTTCATTGCTGGAGGGCGATAGACTTGAATATTTTTTAGTAGCTATTGATCCAGCCAAAGAAAGAGCTACAAAAGAACGATTCATTAGATTAAGTTTTAAATCGTCTCAAAACATGTGTATATATCCTAGTAAACCAAATCGTTGTAGATTCTTTTTGCTTTTTGCTCTTCTTTCAGACCATTCGTTTTTCTTATTGTTCATCATTTATTCTATTTGCTTCTCATTCTGTTCCTCTCCCAGGCTATTAGTTTCTCCTGCTGTTCATTCTTTATTCTGTTTGCTTCTCATTCTGTTCATCTTTCAGACTATTCGCTTTTCTTTCTATTTATTCTTCATTCTGTTTGCTTCTTATTTGTTCGTCTTTCAGACTATTCGTCTTTCTCTCTGTTCTTTCTTTTTTCTGTTTGCTCCTCATTCTCCTCGTTCTACTTCCTATTTGTTCTGAATTTTGTTTGTTCTGCATTCCGTATATGCAAATTCATTTCAATCTTTGTTTGTGTTTTCTCCATTTCTGTCAAAATTCTGATGTCCTACAAGGAAGTAAAGCAAAGGTAGTCTAATTCCTTCTTCTTGATGTAAATGATTACAGCAACCAGGACGGGAAACGTCTGTCGAATAAACTGTGAAATATAAGATTTAAGATTGGAGAGAGAAATGAAAGTTTCTTCTTGACATATTCATTAAACACTCCCTACGTGGTGAAAAAAGATTTGGCTTGAAACTCTTCCAGTTGATTGTTTCCATGATTCGATATATATTTTGCCATACAAAAATGTACGGATTTTCAGAGGTCGAGCCCCTGATTAAAATAGTTAGTTAGTTAGTTAGTTGGTTGGTTGGTTAGTTAATTAGTTAATTAATTAGATAGTTATGCCGCCTAGAGGCAGACCTTCCGTCTCGCACGTCAGTAATTCCCGTTGTTCATTAGTACTGCCAATTCGCCTTAGGTATTGACATAAGTATCATTTTTTTGCCAAGAAAGTATTTGCTGTAAATAATTAGGTTTATTTGTTCACCAAAATGGTCCCTCTTTCGACCGGTAAAGTATAAAACAATTGATATTTGTTGAAAAATAGTGAGTTATTTCTGACTGCAGTGATATCCGTTTGGTATAGTTGCCTAACAAGTATGTTGATGTTTACAATGGCGACGAAGGGAAGGAGAGGGAGGATGAGAACAACGGGAATTGTAATCCAAATGACAATTTACCATCTATTCATTTATTAGGTTCTTTTGAGATGGAGAGATTCAGCTAGTTTGGATATGGCCAAAAGTAGTTTTCGTGACGTTGACGGAGATCCTCTACGTTCATTCCTAAGAATTAGCTTAATTTTCACTTACTCCAAATTCCTACCTTGAGTTTGCTTCGCATCTACCTGCATCAATAAGATGTTTTACATAGCTAAAAAAATTGGAAAATGGCCATCAAATGTTATGTCTTGACCAGGCAGGTATTGAGTATCTAATAAATGATGTTCTTCTCTGGGGTTAAAGGCAAGCTTAATACAGGAACCACTTAGGTAACCACTGTAAACAGCATCTGATATCTATAATTTAAGAAATGTGAAATTGTGTCACCTATGTTCAAGCTACAAGACAAGGTCAATCCTTCCGTCTTAATATAAGAAAGAGTTTTTCCTAGTTATGACATTGTTGTCATTTAATCTTTGAGGTGGTTGAACCAGAAACTGTGGAGTTGTGAAAACTCAGGGAGGAAAGTTATTTAATGACATGATATTTGCTCTTTGTTCGGTGTCAGGCTTTACAATGACTAATTTTCCCTCCAAACGTCAGCGTACATCGTACTTGCTTACAATTGAAGCTAAAGATAGTTGGTGTTACTCGTTACTTTTTGTATGGCATTCTAGGAGTTAGATTGAAAGCACCTTAATAACACTTAATATGTTACAACGGCCGCGCACTACTGACCACGAATAAGGCAATCCAAGATAATATATTTTAGGATGTTCATTGCTTGAATGCATGCCTAGCAAGTGAAACATATTAAGTCTACGACAATGAAATTTAGTACTCATATTCACAGTATTTGTTGTCTTTTAACTTGGTACTTTGGTATATAGTAGAAAAACTTTTTTATTAGTCTATTCACTGCACTAACTATGGGACGGACCGAGACCTAGCACTCATGACCAAATATCAATGCGCTTGGCAGGGTAAGACAATTGATCCACTGATTTGTGGTAAACCGACCTATATAGTAATTGAATGATTTAAAAAGCGGGTTGGTGACTGTGTACATGAATGAGTACGTTTGCAAATAAATGAGTAAGTGGGTGAGCGAGAGAGTGTGTAAGCGAGCGAGTGTATAGATAAGTGAGGGAGCGAGTCAACGAGTGCTCGAATTTTCATGGTGGGCACGTAAGTGCAAAAATGAGTGAATAAATGAATAAATAATAAAACAATTAATTTAAGTTATTGATAAATAGATAGATATAGATAGATAGATAGATAGATAGATAGATAGATAGATTGATTGATCAAGTGAGTGACGGAATGTGTGCGTGAGCGAGTGTGTGACGTAATGAGCACACGAGTGAATGAGTATGTGAATGCATCTGTGTGACTGGCTGACTTGATTAAGGCACTGTGCTTGGATCTTCCACTGTGTTAAACTAGACCATAATGTTTGGTCATAAGGTTTAGCTTCACGGTATCAGCATCAATCGAAAAGCAGTCATCGAGTTTTCATGTCCATGATAACCTATTGATGTTAAGATCTGTAAATAGTTAAGCATAATTACTGAAGAACTCCGAACAGAGAAAATAGGCACCTTTGCACCCAGGCTTCTACAATGACCGGCTTCCATAGGGGACAAAAAACAATAGCATCAACTTTGCATTTTGCTTGGATTTATGATATATCTATGAGTGGTGTATTTAGGAATTTAGTCTGTTCTTTATAATACTTCATTAGAATATGTCAAATTCTGTAACCTCGTTCCATCTGTCTGAACCTGGCATATTGACCTTCACATTACTTTATTCCACACTATTAAGTTGAATCATTGCCGCGTTTTCTATTACTTAAGGACAAATTCCCGTTTCACAAAGTGACATTTGTTGGTAATTGCCTTTTAATGATGCCATAACTTGAAATTATCAAAAGCATCATTTATGTACTCTTTTGTAAATTTGCGACATCGCGCTAAAAACATACTTAAAAGCTTTTTTCGTCTGACACTCTTCAGCGTATGAAACGTCAGAAAGGAAAGTATATGTATATAGCAACGTATTCATACGAAACATGTAGCAAAACTAGCCAATCCTGGACAAGAAAGGAAACAAAGAAAGAGAAAATGAAGAAACAAAACATTATTGGAAGGATCCAAGTGAAAAACGAACTCTTTCTGCCTGCAGAGTAATGGTTTTCTAGTTTTAATGTAGACAGACTCGGACAATTCTGGCCCTTATACATTTGAATGTTCCTTTTTTCACGCATGACTTGAAAGTAGTAATTGCAACTCCAAGTAAAAATGAAATCCTGAGAAGGAGATGAATACTCATTTCGCTTAATCTTTAAAACATGTTTTTTTATATTTGTAGGTCGCCTTGAAAATTTGCGACATTGCGCTAAAATAATATGGTGTCACCCTGGCAACATTCTCAAGCATGAGAAAACGTTGTTAGTATATATAGCAAAATAAGCAATAGACGGATTTTCTATCACGTCTTAGAAATTCTTGGAGGATACATTCTTAGTGTCAAGTGGCTATGCGAACAATTTAAAGGCTATGAACAATTTTCTGTTGGCTTCAAATCTTCTGTTTTTCTCTAAAATAGACAACAATGGCAGACGCCGACGATGTGTGTTCCTTGAGCCTTTGGCGTAAATGTCGGTATGTACAACTAAGTAATCTGTATCAAACAAATCACACTTACATTGATACACTACAGTTTGTTGGTTCACAATGGAAGGCTTTGATTCCTTGTATTTGACCCATTCACCAATCCTTTAACCTGCGAAAACAGGCAGAACTTCCTTTGGAATTCATGTCGCTTAGATCCTGCAACTTTCGTTTCACCCAATGAGTAGTTTTGTTCCATTAAAAGAAAAATACTTCTTGTGAAAATTTATCCTTTTTCTCTTCCTGCTATGGTTGATCAATAGTTGCTTGTTAGCCAATGAATGATCGAATTGTTGACTGTATCAGCGAACCAGGTTAATTAAGGCATCGAAGTTTGAGCGACATTGAAACTTTGCTTGTGATCGATAGCATTATTATCAAATGAACAGAAATACCTCGGAAAAATAAAATAATTAATTTAATACAATAAAAATCTAGGCGTAGTTTAAATTTCATGTACATTAAAAAGGAGACAATTTTCAAATAAACATAAAGAAAAATAGAAACATAACTGTTACATAGATCATGCAATCGTCAAAAATTAATTCTTCGTCAGGATTTCATGTATTGAGACTTATCTTAATAGTTATTTAAAAGCTGAAATTGAACATACGATACTTCATTTGACAAGTTTTCAATGGCAGTAACAAAAGTAACAACAGGTAAAATGGCAAAGAAGTATAATTAAAATAAAGTTCAAAATCAGTTGACCGTAAACAGCTGCGACCAGCCTGTCATCTAGGAATGCAATGACTTACAAGGATAAGAACATTCCATTTTTTGAACTTTTGTCATACGGATTAGGATGGGGTAGACTTACAGTCATATGTAGAAGGATTTTTTAATCGTGGCAACTACCACAGCTTAGAAAACACTTTGTAGCATCAAGTTTAATTTTCTTAATAAGTGTTTTGATCCGTTCTATAGCAAAGGAATATCTAGATGTACAGAGCGCTGGTGACGAGTCACTGTTAGTATAGGAAAACGATACAACAGGCGAAAGGATTTTGATACAAATATTACCTTTTTGTGGTACAAAAGTTGAAAATCACCTTGAAAAATCATTGAAACTATTCTGACCAATTTTATTGATGTTGTGCGAGTAAACCATCTTTTTCAAAACAGTGCATCTTGGTACTTTTATTTTCCCTGTCAATCTGCCACCTATCGGGATCAAACAAATTGCATGTAATTGTTGTTTAATAATATGTCAAATTTTTAAATAGAGCTGTATTGACTTTTCACAGTACTGACATTAACCGATTTAATAAATCAAAAACAGACAACTTAAAATTGATAAAAAAGCCTTATCACTGGACATGTTCTTCACCACAATCGGACTACGGAATCAACGTTTTCCCTTTTTTTTCTCTTATACTTAAATGCTTTATCTTCCGATTATTCTAAGTGTTCCCCGCGACGTTATTGTCACATTTTGATAAGTTTTCGCAAAAGTTTTTGAACATCAAAGAATTTTGATAACGTCCTGTATTTGATTAAATTATATGTCAATTCCAAGAATAGAAAACAGAACTTGCCTATAATTCCTTATCAGCTGGGAGTAGATTATTTCATTTCCATGTTCAAGTTCATACTAAATTCAAGCAAATAAAAAATGCAACCCACTGAAAAACTTTAAAAGCCATTATTCTAGTAATCTGGATGATTTATCTTTGCAAAGCATGAGGTTTCTGTAGTTAGTGCTAGAGACCCAATGAACAGTCCAATCTATGCACTCTGACCTTGTTCTTGTCTCTCGATGTAAAGAAATTCTTTATAATACGTAATTGATGGTAAAAATGGTGCAAGCATTAATTTGCTTTCCGCGCACACCCAATAATTATATATGTATCGCACTGTAAAGTGAATATTCTAAAGTGATCAACAATTCAGTTGTCTATGCAAACAGCTATCACATTTTGATACATTAAACTAACGTAATAATGAAATAAAACGATAATGTAGTAAAAAAGCTTAAACTTTAGAAAGTCTTAAACAAAGAAGATCTCCCACATACCTCAACATCACATCTCGACATCTTTTGCAAATCGATAACTTCCATATTCAAGAGCCATGAATCAAATATCACGTACTTTGACCAATCAAGTATTTCTCTAGTTGTACAACATATTTTTAGTTCATGGTTATTTATAAAAAACACGCAGAATACATATTAATATAATTATATATTATGATATATATTCATATAAATTATTCCTTATCAAATAGTTCAACACAATAATTTCTAATTTTTTATACTTTCTCTCTAAAACGCGTGAGCGATCCTGACTAGAGGTGCCATTTTGTCTTTGTCTTATTTCACATTAGTGCTGGAAGGCATACATCCTGGAAAAGTGTGCCAAGATATTTTCGTATAATTACCCTGTTGCCGAGACCTTTTCTTTGCATTGACGTTTATCTTCTTGTCGATGATTGTATGTTACCAGTCGAAGGTGTGATCCCTTCCTTTCAACAGTTTTCAGCCATTTTAACACTAGCAGCGTTTGCTCACAAACGCTTGATTCAGCAATAAAAAGGCTTGTTCGTGTCTGCTAGCACAGATTTCATGATTTCATTTATTCGTAGAATCGTGGTTCATATAACTGATATTTATATACTCTTAATTCTGTTTTACGATTTGTTTTCAAGACTGAGAGATAATCAGTAGCTGAATAGATTTTTCTATACCCTCTTTAAACACCTTGTAAAATCACTAAAACTAATGCTTTGAATCATGTCCAGGAGCATCACGTGCATTGCTTATATGTCAGGAATTCAATGACGATCTTTGTTTTTAAACTTAGCATAGCCTGTTGTTCAGGGTGCCTAGCAAAAAGCTCCTTAAAAATTATGACTTGTACAATCCGATTTATAGCATTATTTACCAGGGTCATAGCCATTATTTTGAAAGTTTTAGGTGCGAAAATATAAAAACGTGTATATAACCATATCATTTTGATATCAATTCTAAACCCCCAAAACATAGCAATACTATATTATCTATGTACGAATTAGCAAGTTAGCCTAATAAGAGAATGCGAGCTCAAGACGACGATTGCCATCTGATATAAATCTATTTACACAGCATCTATTTCGCCGTTGGAGTCTCTGAGGATGTGCATGAGTGCGACCCCACTTAGTCTCCATTCATTTATTGTTAGGCGAATGTAATTGGCAATTCTGCGTGCTGCACTTAAAGACCTTCCAACAGTTATCAAAGATATCCACATGTTTCTTAGCACTGTCAGGAATCAGCATTAGGTACATGTCATTAGGTATCTATCACAGGAGGAGGAGGAGATATGGCTTCATAAAAAGCCTCTATAAAGCCTCTCTTTCGTAGCCTCCATAATCAAAGCGCACCTGTGGTGAACTTACGGTCAAGTATTGATCTTATGATACGATATTTGCTGTAACCATGCTTTTGTAACTTCTGTTTTAATAAAGTAAACATTTTTTATCGACGATTTACTAAATGCCTAGGTTCCTGAACAACACAGACCTAAAAGTTACATTTTTGTTCTCATGTAACTTCTCTAATACGAAGTAGGGGCGTGGCCCCTGTAACTGTATTGGGTCACACATAAATCTGAAATTTGCCCCCCCCCCAGCGAAAAACCCCACAAGCCGCCATCTGCCATTGATCCTGATGGGTTCTTCCAATAACGACATGACAGACTCCACTTCATTAATACCAATTGGTTCTCCTCATGATGCCCTGCACTCGCAAAACAATCGAATTTCTACTCAACAAAAAACAGTGCTATGGGCTGTGTAAGCAAGCGTTCTAACGGATGGATGGAAGAACTAGGGATTGAAGTTAGTGTTAGTGTCCTTCAAAAAACAGCCTTGTTGGGAACAGCTAGAATAATAGCAATAATAATAGTAATAATAATAATGATGATAATGATAATAATAACAATAATAATAATAATAATAACAATAAAAATGATGATGATGATGATGATGATGATGATGATGATGTTGATAATAATTTTTTTTTAACTTCTGATATATTTTATTCCTTCTACAGCATTACATTCAAATACTCGCATTTAACAGGCATATTTGAATATACATGACATGCGCTAGACTTGCACTGTAGTACAACAATCTTTACCAGATCAAAAGTTCCGGATTAGTCCACTCCTTATTTTTTCTACAAAATATGTAATAAGTTGATCTAATGATGCATCCAATAATTTTTCTTAATGGATAGTCCGAGTTGTCAACCTCTACTTGTTTGAACATGGCCATAATTGATTTACTGTTGCTACATGCTCCACCAATAGCACTCATGCTGAGGCTGATATAATCAACATCTTACAATTTCTTTAAATTGGTACATAAACCCTCATACTTCTTTAATTTACGATTATAATTGGAAGCAAGGTTTGTCTCAAAGCCGATAGTAAATTCAGCAATATGTAGTTGATTTCCATTCTTAATAATTAGATCAGGACGTAATTCCGGACCAGAAATTATTGACGGTGACAGGAAGCCAGGATTGTCACAGAAGATGGAAATGTCCTTATTGGATGCTTGAAGAAAATCAGCAATTGTCTTTAATACAGAATCATGACGCCAGTTATATCAACCTTCCTGTAGATGAATAGGGCAGCCTGATACTGCATGTTTAAGTGACTGAGGACTTAGACAAGTATAACATAAATTGCTGTCAATTTGATTCCATAACTGTAGGTTTTTCAAGCTTGGCAAAGTGTTGTTTAGGTAGCGTGATGTGAAATTATATATGTTTCGAGCTAGCGAAATAAGTGCTTTGTGTCAGATTTTAAGGTGTTCTTTGAAGCATTCTTTAGTCAAAGCTTTGATTATAAGTCCTTGTGATGTAAG
>JANTCA010000734.1:2010-12491 GCA_024741275.1 Chironex yamaguchii
TGGTTGAGGTCAAAGTGACTGACAAGCTTTAAAAAATAGTATACAATACATACACAGTGACATAGAGAATTTTCTATCATAATTCTTTGGTTATACAAACATTTTGTTCCTGTCATCTTGGCTCTGTAGGGGCCAAACTCATGTTCATTGGTGTTTCAAAGAAAAATTTTAAATATGAAAATAACTTCAGATTTAAAAAATTGCCTATCACTTGAAACAAACAAATGCGGTGTGAGCAAATTAGTGCATTTTCGAAAGCAAGGGATGTTCTCTTTGATCTTTTTTTCTTTGCATTTTAGTCTTGACATAGTGTTTGTGCTCCTCATTTGTGGTTCAGGTATTGACAGAAGCATTTTTGTGTTTGGTTCAATACACTAAGTGTAAATTTTGGGCCTTTATTTGAGGTTTACTTTTTGATGCAAGTTACATTAGAAACTTGGCTCCGCGGGTACTAGGGGAAACTACAAAGACGAAATCTCTACACTGGGACTGAAGAAACAATATGTATAGAGCCATTGTTTGGTGAGATGCACGAGTGCCTTCGAATTAGGTCTCTGCTTCTAGCTGGCGCCAGTTCAAGTTTTATGTTTAGGGTATCATAAACATAACAGGAAATAATTATGTACAACCTGTTGAAGGCTATTGAATTGACCAAAACACAGCCTTAGTTGGTTTGCATCCAAGTGTGTGTGTACTCACGTGCACGCGGGTGTATTTGAAATTAATTTTAGTATGAAATTTTCGGACTCCCCACTGAAAAAAGTACTGGAGCTGCCCCTTTAATAGGATCATACACTGCACACGTCTCAGTGTTATCAAAATGTTATTCTATTAACGCAATAAGCAATAAAGATTTGCATTTGATGAATTTGAACGATTAGCCATCTACAAACATCAAGAACCGTTTATGAGACGCCAACACTTATCAACTTATACCAAGTCTAGTAAAAAAGGAGCTTACCTTTATGCTGCAGTAAGTGATTAATAATTTCGCTCTATCCGGTGCCAAATTGGCTTCCCCTGTTTCATGTACTTCTATACGTCTTTTTTCCAAACCTTTGTTCTTTCCATCACCCTTGTCCGACTGTTTAATATTTAGAATATCTTCATCACCACGAAGAGGATATAGGACATCATTTTCCACGGTGTACCTCCTGTCAGCTAGAGTCTTCGCGGGACGATACCAACTATACGAAGTCATTTGAGAAGTCCTTACCTTGTACTGGATGTATGCTCTTTCCCGTGTCTTCGAGTCTCTCAGATTTGGTTTACATTAACTACTACCTAATGGCAGTTAACAGTTTTGGTTGACTGTTGTCGATATCGAAGTACTTCACTGGTACTGTTGCTCCTGTTTAGTGGTGCTATTCAACTTCCGACACACTCCTGGCCACTAATCTTTCACTCATAATCACCATCATAGGCTTGCTTATAGAATAATTCAATCGTTAATAGGATTTACGGGTTAATTATAGTTTGTGGTCAAGACACTTCAGAGTAAACATACATGACTTTTCAAATGCTACAACAACGAACGTTGAAAATCACCCATTAAGTGTAAATTGGATAAAAACAATACTTTACAAGTTTTTTGAGAACGAGAGAGATTGAAAGGGAGGTTTAACATGGCGCATTTTTACTCGGATGGTAACGGTTACCAGGAAGTAGCGCCTACATCTAAAGGTAGCGTTTGCGAATAACGGCGTTTGAACTGAGATACAATCGCAGAATGCTCAATATTTGCTGGAAGGATCACCACACGAATAATTATGCATGAAGTTGAAAGGGAAGAAAGAAAGATTATTAGAATAGTAAGGAGCAGCATGCTTCAATGGTTTGGCCACATATGCAAAAGATATGGAACGATGACAAACACCATCATGAATGTAAAATTTAAGAAGAAGAGAGGTACAGAAAGAGCTGGGTAGGTGATTTAACAGCATAGACAAAGAAAAGTGTTCTAGATTGTATAAGAGAAGGGGGAAAACGAGAATTATAGAGCGAGAACGTGAAGAAATACAAGTACCACAACGATCAGAAATGATTATGGGAAAACATACGCTTAACCTAACAATGGAGTTGAACTGTTATCAACAGAAGTGAAGTTATTATTGTTACTGCTTAAATTTTAAACGCGGGCCTCCAGACAATTCTTACCCCCTATCTACTGACTAAACTGCTCAATAGAGAAGTTCGAGAAACCATCAGGCCTTGTAGATCAAAATTTTGCAGATGAATCATTCTTTTCTTCAAAAGGATGGTAAAGTTACAAACTTTATGCTTTATTAGTCACTCTGCCCGTGTGCCCCTTTATATTATTTGGTGTCGGTCTCGTAGCGTATACGTTTGCTAGCAGCGTGTGTTTTATGCATACAAGACATCCATTTACCGCCGTTGCACTAGTTTCATATAGAAACTGGGTGGTTTTGTGTAAGGAACAGGAGTAGATTTATAATTATTACCAACAAAGTTTTGACGAACCTTTTACTCTTACTAACTGAAGTGCTGATATTCAAACTTTTGACAGCCTAGCCATTTTCCAGCAATAGAACTGTTTTAGAACAAAAGTGTACGGTATACCCAGGGTCTTTATGTCCTGTCACACCTTCAGTTTTTGACGACGTAGATGTGGGAAACGAGATCTGAAAGCACGAACTGCAACAAATTCTTTCGATATTCTCACAGAGTACTTCTGCATAATATGGGACCATAGGAAGTTATTAAACGCGATACAAAGTGCCAAGTAGTGTCCTAGGACTCTGCAAAAATGACATCAAGGACTCTGAGAACGGATACGAAAAACATGTAACAAAACACAACACATCAGGCGTTCCAAAAATTACCCTAAAGCTCAATTCTTCCAGCTGGAAAGCTATATTTGATTTAACGAAAGAAGACACCAGAAAAAAAATAAAAAGATGCCCAGTTTCCTTATCATTTCAAACAGCATTGATAGTTTTTTACAAAATTTAGAGGACTTGGGCTCTTAACCTGACTGGTACGACAATATTTGTAAAATTAGTCGTGACATTTACCCCAGCGAGTACTCTTGCCTTAAATATAGCCGATAAAATATGTCTAGCATAGAGTTGATTCAAAAGCTCAGTCATACAGACAACATTTTATTTTACTCATATCTAAATTGTGCTTTGTTGCTTTGCTTTATTTCAATGTTTCCCAGTTATTGCATGAGTTGCAGATTACTGCATTTCCACCATATTTTCTATATCGCGACAATGTCAGAGTCGATAAGGATCTTTATGTTGTGGTTGGTTTCAGGCAGAACAGAATCAAGACGGACTACTTTGAAGTTGTCAAAGTATGGCTTTGAGATAGAGGTGCCTATTTAAAAGTATTTTTTATTTGCTTAGCTCGTACGACCAAGATTCATTATAATAATGATGATGTTATTGGGAATTGCTTTACATGACGTTGATTAAGATCTGCATACTGCCCCTTTAGGAAACCCTGTTCTCTTGCCTGTTATCACTTTCTGCTTCCCTGTCTAAGAGCAAATATGCAAACCATAGTTTGTATTGAAATGTTCTGGCTCCTGGTGTTGGGTGGAAGTAGTCTCACTAAATGTTGTACAGAAACAACTGTGAAACGTCTTGTAAGAACCAACACTTTTGAACCAGCCTATAAGACGTGTATCAACTCAAATGACATGTAAATAGATTCCAACTCTAAGATAACCTCAGAAAAATAACTAACGCTTCCAAGTGCAAATCTGATGCAAGCAGTCTACACAACACTGATGGCTTTTATTGCTACTTTCCAAAATTACAACTTACCTCACTTCTCGTAGTAAAGCTGGACATCTACCTTCAGCGATTCCTTATCACTGGTTTTATTCACAACACATTATTTTTCATAAGCACCAGCAATTCTCATTTGAGCTTCACTGGTGCTGACCTTTTAAATAATTGCTGCCCAAATTGGTGCTTAGATTGTGCGTACTTGTACTAAGCGGCATTGCCAAGAAACCCAGTTCTTATTCTATTTTGAGCTATATAGACACTGATCTCTTCCTAGTCATTATTTTTATCTACTTAGTTGTTATCCTTAAGTAACATACCAGCTCTTGATATTTACGTGAATCAATTTTCAAACAACAACAGTTTGAACATTCAAGCCTGGTTCCCACTGAATTATTTTTGACAACAGCCACGCGAAAATAGAACAGACACTATCGTGCATGTAAACTTTATGAGGTGCTCAGTTTTCGGTTCAATCTGAGCCAGATGCTATTTGTAGTGGTGATGCTTAGAGAAAAAAGCGTGTAGTGCCTTAATCAAGATCAGTGGTGCCACCAAGCTTCCTACATGCCGTTTTGGATTTGTCAATTTCACTTCAGGTATTGTTTATTACCATTGGTTTGATTGCTATAGAGATGTTTGAAATCTATGTTGTAGTTGTTTATGATGGCCACCTCAATCACTCGTTTCCCATGACACATAACTTGTCATATATCATAAGAGCATGACAATGTAAGCGCAACTAACAAGCAAACAGGTACTAGTGCTATTCGAAACACAGAAACGTATCAATGTATGCATTCAGAAAGCACATAATGCCAATGTCATGGAAATTCTATGGTAAATACAAATGAATAGTGACACAGGCTTTGCAACTGCAAATCCAGTAATACTAATTAAAGTTACGTAGGAAGTAAAAGTGAAATCAAACTATAATGGTATACGAAAATTGTTATTTTCTGCTCATAAGTATTGTATGTAAACGAGTCTTAGCTTTTGAAATTGATCTAAAAATATGGCGCTGTTTTAGCTAGTAACGGATCGATAGAATCTTTTCCGTGCCGCTGACCATGGGAAACTATACGATATTGTGTATCACAAACTTATCTATCATAATCGAGGTCTGGAAATAGTATTTTATGTACATGTAACAACTGTACGATAACGAAATGGTCCTTTATAGAAAGCTTTTCCCTGCTAATTTTTGTTGATCGTGAATTGCTGTTCTATCACGGATACACTGTTCGTTTTCTTGCAGTTCCATATTACAAACTGAAAATTTAATTTCAGGACAGACTCAAATCAATGAAACTGACGATCTGGGTAAGAAGGACGGGACTAACTCGCATAGAAAAATCCAATCAGAATATCTGCCTATTTTCCCGGGGATACTCACTATGTTTGGATATCCGTGCAGATGTGTTTTTGTCCTGGGTGCCTTTTGCTTAAAATTTCTAAGCCACAAGTAACTTTTCAAGAACAATTCTGATGCAGGTTTGCAAGATATACAAAATTACTAAAGCGGGTTGAAAAATAGGGACTCTGACAAAGTCGGATGATATCGTTTCTGAATGTCAGTTATAGAGGTTGCACATAAATTAAAAAATTGTCAAAGACTTCATTTGATATCCTAACGTGGTCTAGTCTAAACAGTTGCCTTGCAAAATGCACCATGAGACCCTTGATCTCTTACTAAGTATTGTAAACTGCAGAGTTTTCAGAGCTCCTGGGCGTTTTGACCAAAAGGATTGCCAGTTGTGCTTCCAGTGCTACAGACCATCCATCAATTCATTCTAATCTAGGGTGCATTTGCAAGGTACATGTTCTAGGTTAAAACAAAGTTTGGCAAGGTTTAAAATTTGGCACACATCTAAACATATTTATACAAGTACTCCCGCAACGTATGTGCGACCACCATTGGCACAGGACTGGGGTGCATGAAGTGCAAGTGTAACCGTTAAATTTCTACGTACATTATGTGCACTCGAGTTCCTTAGAACCACATAGCAACAGTTACAATGTTTTGACGTGGTTTGTGACGTAGCGACTGTAGCAGTGTAACACTTTCGCACTCCTCAAAATGTCAGCTGGATCCGCCACTGGTTGTAACACTTGCGAGAAAACTGGGAAAAGTAACTGCCGTCGGCTTTCTCATCACCAGTTTGTAAGATTGTACAGTTCCAAGGTAGACAAACAAGTAAACTGTTATTGAAAGACTCCAATTTCACATTAAATCACATGGATATATTTTCCATATTTTGGAATTTAAAGTAGTAATCAATCCCAGAATTATACAGCATTTATTATTTAATTTACAAGAGTATTTAGATATTTGGACACTAAAGTCACCAGTAAATAGAAGATAATTCTTGAAGTTGAAAAGAAAATATTGTAAATGTAAATACTGTATTCTCTCTTGTATTCCTGCCCTCTCTAATATTCCTGCCTTTGTTTCGTACTCTGAAAAATCCCGCACACGTTTTTGATGAAGGATTGCAAATGTTCCTGGAATTTCGAATATTCAACCGATCATCTTGACAATAACAGTGAGCATATCAGTGCCAATGCAAGATCAAGAACAAGGCAAAGAGGAAAATCTTTTTTGAGGATGAAATTATCGTAGATGAAGAGAATTAGGAAATAGAATACGAAAATGTGTTTAACTTCAGTTGTTATGTTCAGTTCATATTCTTGGCATGGTTATATAAATTTTGATTTAGGAATATTTCAGCTCCCGGAAAGAAGACTACTTCCTTTGTTTATTCCCTGTTGAAAATTTACACCTGCTTTCTAAAAGCACGTTGAAACATTGATCCTGCCCTTCTAATAATCTCGCCTCTACTAATCCCACATTAAGTTGGGAGGTTGAATCAATAAACCTTCAATGGGAATACAATAGAGTATACCCTATGGCATGCATAGTGTCCTAAGGTAGGTAGGTTGATAATGAGTGAACAATGTAATTAGTGACAAATGTATGCAAGGTGGGTGATTATTGCATTGGACAAGATCAAGCAGAGACATATCAGACGGCATGGGTTCTTTTGTTTTGTGTTTTGGTTGTAAGTGGAATCTAGATGTTCTGAGTTTAGTTGTGATAAGCCAGGAAGCAGAATGTGGAAGAATATTTGATGTCATGGTATTTGTGATTTCGTTACCTACTGGTGTGTAGAAGGTAGTTGTTTTCTCACAAACTCGATCAACAACCGTATTCTGCTTACATTTGCAAACATCTACTTTTGTCTGATCACGATGCATGACACTCATTCATGATGTCGCTCTTCACAAACGCAAACTCAATAAATGGCCAGAACGATTTGCAAATCTTCGCCACAACAAAACTTTTTTTCACAGCAGCTTCACTTTATTAGTTTATGTTGGTGGAAACAGCCTGTTGCAACTCTAGCTACTTGGTCATGATTTCTATCTTCACTAGCTCCTGTTCTGCTTTCAGGTTTTGCAACTCTCGTAGTTGCTGTTTCAGATTAGATTCCTTGAGCATAGCTACATTTTCTCCATAAATTAAATAACACACATAAATTGACCACTAATATCAGTAAACATGTATTCGGTCTTCCATTGGCCCTGTTTTCAGAATTCAATTTTTCCCTCGGTTACTTTGACTTCTGGCTTTTATCTAAAATTGAGATAATAAATCTACCGACTGATGTTTGATTTATATTGCAAAAGGCTGGAAGTACTGATGTAGTATCTATCGCTACATTAGTGTCATTATGTGTGCTCCAAGGTAGAAACAGCAACAGAAAGTTGCTAAGTTACTGTAATAACAGGCATCCACATTGTACTCAACTTTCGTCTTTTGCTTGTTTTGATCAACATGCTCTCAGGCATCCTCTCGCTCAGCAAGACTACAAAATTAAGGAACTAGTAGTTTGCCTTTCAGTGAGCCATTGAAAGTATTGCACAAAATAGCCTTACAAGTAGATTTAATAGTGCAAGACAAATGCCGCTTGTTAATTGTGTACAGCAATAGAGAGATATCCGACAATACAAGTAGACAAGCCACATTATATGACTAAAGGTCTTTCGACCTTCCTTCTGAGCTCTTCAGTTCGATAGAAAAACAGAAAGACTTCCAGTTTTGAGACCCGGGTTCAATTCTTCAGCGATTACAATCATAACTTTACTTCTGTGTCAGGAAAGACCAGTCGACTTCTGCAGGGATATAATTGCACATCAAGCAGGATGTGAGCCATGTATCCTACGCTTGACACCTGTGCACTACAATAAGATTCAGCAGTCTGTAGCCAAATCTCATATCCAGCCTTGAAACTTTACAATACGCAACGAAATCTATTGCTCTTGTCATGCCAGTTTCATTGACAACTGAATTCTTTTTAATAAATTTAGGATTTGATGCCATATTTGTAACGGTTGATCATGTTTTAATATCAGGACTGAGGCTGGATTTATATTCTTGCTGCACAGCGTGTTGTAAACTCATCTGGCAAAATTGGAGTTTCCATTCTTGCTGTAATATATCCAGCGCACCGGATAGCATCTCTCCACAAGTTTGTTTCCCCTTGCAACAAAATTTATTGCTGGACAGCAACTTTTCCGCAAAGCTGTCGAACAAAACAAGATGGCCAAGGAAAGCTGCGTAGGAAAAGAGTTACTGATCAGCGATGAAACATTTCAGACAGGTTACGAGCATAGTACCAGGAAGTTAAAGGGAAATTGAGCCATCTTTTAAAGGTCCTAATTCAAAGTTGCTGGTCTCTTTGATCGTATTTCAACTTCAAGGCGCCAAAATAGAATCGCTAAACATTTGACCTGTCATTCTGAACCAGAGTAATTCATTATGTTATCAGTCACTATTGAAAAGTTTCTTTTAAAACACTTTAAATGATGAAGCTTCATGCACTCGGTTTATTTGTTCTGTTAAAAATGAAGCTTTGCTGATGGCCCAATTCAAGATCTAAGATGACAAGTCGGATTTTGCCAGAGCTGATGAAGTTGCCACTGAGAGAGAAGATACTGCCAAAGTAGCCACAGAGACAGACAGTCCAAGGTTCCCAACCGAAGACCGTCTACAAGGTGAAACAAAAGTGTCATCCAGTGACTTGGTAAACCCAAAGTGACTTGTTACCGCATGGGAAGCCAAAACACACGGCGCCGGATTGCAGAGTCAAGGATACCGTTTGCTCCTACTGTATTAGCAAGGCCACCTGGAAGTAGCCTTTCGGCCAGAGGTCAATTGAATTGAGGTCAAATTCGTTCAGGTACCAGCCCTTGTGAACTCTTTGTCAAAGCTCAAGAGACCCATCCAAATAAATGGCAATAACATTACAATGCAGGTTGATACTGGGACAGCCCACAAATTTCTTATCATGGACCATTGGAAAAGAACTAGGGGAAACAACACCGGAAAAGGCTCTGATCGAGTACAAATCTATCAACAAACATAATTTACCAGTGAATGGCACTTTTGTTGCCTGATCCAAGGAGAAGTGCTCAGACAGATTTGAAGTCAGTCCAGTTCCGGATTTAATCATTCTGGGCCCCTTTACTACTTGTCAAATTGGTTGAAGAAGCTTTACAAGAAGCAAGTTCAGATTGGCACATGATATTTGACCACTTTCCAGTGGACCACAAATTGCGTGAGAGATGGCGCCAAAGTTTGCGGCTCATTCCCAGATCTGTGGAAACCATAGTCGGGTTGTCTTAAAGACTTCGAACTTGAGGTAGAGTTGAAAAAACTGGAGTAACCTGCACTAAAAAATCCTAAATGAATATGATGCTGCCATGAAACACAACCTAAAAGTGCAAGGCATCATCTTTTCAGAGACCAACCAGACTGGATCCAAGGGAAGCTACACAGTCTGATTTCAAGTCACTCCAGTTCCGGACGTAGGCCCTCTTGGCTGCTTTACTAATCGCCCATGTGGAATAGTGGTTGATGAGGCTTGATAACAAGCTTATTGTCACATGGTATTCAACCACCTACCAATGGATTACAAATTATATGAAAGATGCTGCCAACTTTGCAAGTCATTCACAGACCTGTGGAAAACAGAGTAAGGATGTCTTGGAGACATGGAGCTTGATGTAGAGTATAAACTTGAAGCTCTTCTGAAATTCTGCAAAGGTAGACTTGTTCCTTATACCCTTATTGAAGACCTGGAGAAAGCTCATGAAGCCGGGATTGCCAGAGGAGTTTGGGAGCCAACACAGTTCAATGATTATCGCACACCTGTTGTTCCTATTCTTAAGGCTGCTTTGCCAGGACAAAGGAAACCAAAGCTTCAAGTGTGTGACAACTATTCCGTAACTATGAATCCTCAACTAAAGGAGCACCATCATCCACTAGCTCCCCCACAAGACTTAATGCACAAATTGGGAGGCGGATACGGATTTGCTAAGTTCAATCTGGCAGATGCATACAACCAGATCAAACTGGACCCGTGAAGTCAAAGTGAAATTGCCTGAATACACATAAACGAGTTCTACTGCAGAACAGACTACTGTTTGACATAAAGTCTGCCTCAGGATACTTTCAATACGTCATGGATCAAATTACCAATAACTCGTCGGATTATAGTTTCATGGGCGGATCCAGGAAAAAATCTGAGTGTTGCGAATGGGCGGTATCTAGGGCGGAGCCCCAGAAAATGGAGGCGACCAAACCCATGTATAAAATTCTTACATAATACATAGTTTACCTTTGATATTCCGGGTATTCAACTTCATAAAATACAATAG
>JANTCA010000735.1:0-12491 GCA_024741275.1 Chironex yamaguchii
TAGTGATGATGACTAGGATGGGGATGATTGGTATTTTTGGTATATCTTTACAATGTCTAGGTCATGTTTGAGTATCATGGTCATAGGCTCAGGGTCAATGTCACCGGAGTGAAAAAAAGCATAATTTTTGCTTTCTTCCTATATTAACTGTTTATAATTTAAATTGAATGAGCTAACGACATCAGCATTGAGAACAAATCAAGTTTAGACATGAATGACGGGTAATTGATAGGCACAGTTAATATCAGCATTGAGAATACTTGAACTGAATAACATGATGATATGTTCTTAACTTCCTTTAGCAAGTAGGTGGTAGGCCTTCCGCTCAAAGCGTCCCTTATTACAAAACTAATTTTTTTTCTCTCGTCCAATTTAAGTGATAGCAATATTCTTGCTCTTTGGCTTTGTATTTAATAATTTGCTACAGATGACATTTACACTTTCAATGCCACTCATGGCATCAGAACGTCATCACAACAGCAGCATCTCTGCTAATAAGGGTGACAGGCAAGGGTCTTCAAAGTAGCGAATCCGTCATTTGTTGAATTCCAGGTGACTAGGTTGGAGTTGTATTCGGACAATGTCCTTGGTATTTTCCATTAGCTTAACGTGTTGTTAGTTTATAAGTGTGTACCAGTAAATTGCTTTTCTCTTCCAGCAGACACATTAATGCATTTATATACGTATATATTACTCAGATGTGGAGCACTACCACAATACCTGCGTTGAAAGGGAACCTCTGCGTCCTGATTGTACATCGGTATGATTTTGAATCTTAAGATTTCATGTTTGAGCATGGAGGCTCCCTCTCATTGTAGCTATTGTGGTAATACTCCACTCATGAGTAATATATAACAAATGCCCTTAATGCGTCTGCTCAGATAACATAATATCTAGCACTGACGAACGCGAAAGCCGAAACACAAATAAGAATAATTAAATTAATAAATTTCCCCCTTACACTCGGTTTCGAGAAGGACATTAGAAGTCCATCGCCAAGCTATGGTTACTGAGTGTGCTACATTGTTTAGAACTCTTAGTGAAGAAATTGCTGGGTTTTTTTAAGATATACGTATAAAATTTTGTATAAACAATTTTCTCCGTTTTACCAACTAGTTTTAGAAACAATTTTTGATGTTTTAAATATGGTGTTTTGAGAACGTTTTACAACTTGTATTTGCAAATTACTAGTCTTATCTATTTATAAATAGAGCAGAACACCATTACTTAAAAAGAATGCCATGACTTACATAGTGTAGTAAGAATTTAAATATTTTTCAAGTTTTGTTCTTTGGCAACTTCATTGTCCTGTTCATTTTTTTTCAAATTTTGCTCCTTATAACTGCTCAAAACATCGCAGGAGAACAGCTCTTAACTGAGCTACACTAAGATACATTTGTAAATGCTGAATTCGTTGTTAGCTTGGTCACTAATATACATTTGCAATGTCCTGGTGACTACATTTACTGTTACGTAAATTACTTTCTATGGCTGCGTAGAACACTGTAGATAGCCATCTGCCGTAAATTTCACTGCAAAACATCTGTTCAACTTATTCTTACTACCTTTTATACATAATTACTGTTGACTCATCGACAAAATCGGCAAAGATAAATGTATGGAGATGCACTTGGCGAGGGAATCACTAAGCAATGGCTATTGTACCTCAGGAGAACACTGCCTTGCAAGTACAGCTTAAAAAGGATTTCAAAATGTTTATGGCGAGACGATAAAATTATGGGGCGTACTTTTACAAGTGGCAAGAGCAGGGACAAAGCATGTAGGATTAAGGCTAACAATTCCTTCCAATTCCACACTGAACCGAAAAAAGTAATGTCATTCTTTTTGGAGAAAAATGGTATCTTGCAAGGTTTTTTTAAAAGGCAAAAATATTTTGTCATACGGAACTTGTGCAAATCTTAGAAAGAAAGCCGTCACTAGTATTTTTACCATTTACGACATGATTGTTTCTAATAAGGCAGACCATGACCTCGTAGAGATGAAACCTTGTTGGGGCCTATGTATAATATTGACCCACCCAACCTTCGAGACAACCCTTTAGCAAGCGTCGTTACGTATGTCTGGAAACCCTGTTCAGATTTCTCTTTACCAGGCTCCCTTCAAAGTACCCGTTACTAATTTATCATTAGACAGAGGGAATTTTAGCATGTTAAATACCTTGATGTTTAATCCTATTTTATTACAAATGAGCAAAGCATTTGTAGCCTAATACTGAAATGTAGGAAATCAAATTGTAAAACTATAACATTTTTTTAATCTCCAGAATTTTGTTTGAGTTAAAAATTTAGGTATTTGTTGCATTTTGTAATCAAACGTAGACTTGACAGGCATAATATCATAAATATTTGATTCATAGTACGAGTGATATCGTTTAACACTAGTGATGCGTGACATATAGAATATCTTCTTTCGTGTTCTGATTGATTGTCGTTTGTTGATGTTCGTAAAGCGAATGTTTGGTGATTCAGTAATATTATAGCATTGTTAGGGAACACGTTGTGTTCAGGAGCTTATGTCACACATAGTTTTCTTATGACTATACCATATAATGATAATAATAAACAATAATAATTAATAATAATAATAACGGTCCAATACCAGCTTATTCACATAGTGGCTCTACATATGGAAAACTCAGTTTAAAAAATTATCTTATCAAAACATGCTTAAGGTACCTAAAACGAAGAAGAGAAAGGTTATATCTACTTAACAATTAAGGCGCTTGATGGCTTTTTCCGTAAGAGACGTAAAACGTTCTTTAACAAATGCATTAAATTGTTTTTATTTCTTAATGAAGAGTCCAAAAAGTTAAATATATTTAAAACTGTGTCCTGGAAAGTCCCTTTTTCTAGGACTGGCTCGGATGTGGTTTTTTTGTTGGATTTGATCTATACACGTTTGATTAACTTTAAAGTATCCCTTAAGTTGCTGATGTAATGCTGTCTTGTTATCAGTTGCTTGTTACTCTACTTCTTGGTCACCTGTTGTTGTGGTCTTCACCAAAAGGAGCCGTCAGTCTATTCTTATAATAAACAGTAGTCATCGCATGTTAATGAGGTTGTTTTGTACTGTACTTGACATATTCCAATTAAATTCAGTGGCATTATTTGCATGACAAAAGTGGCTTTGTAGTTTAAAGTTGAACATTTTTTTATTTACATTGGAAAATCTGGATTTGTTCTAACTCAGTTGTAACCATCTTGTGATGATCATCAATTTAATGATCTTACTGGCCTGAAAAGCTGCTAAGAATTAGTCCCAAGTATGCTTTCTTTTTTTTACATTCTCGTTACACTGACTGAGGCATTTACCTCCATACTGATACATGATAATCTAGTGTAGTGGGTCTAGATTGGAAGAAATAGAACTGAAAAGGAAGAAATAGAACTTAAAGGGAAGAAATAGAACTTAACGGGAAGAAAAACGATCCATCCGCATATTTTCAAAAATTGACAGTATAATCAATAAATTTTTGCGCCAGATATTCGATTCGTTGAAAAATATGGTATTCCTTGCCCTAATGCTGTTAATAACTATAGGTTATTTCTTTGCATGTAATGGTTTGTTTGATACCCTATTTCTCAGCCATGTCGATGATCGCCAACGATTAAGCGAAAAACCAAGAGGTATTGTTTTCTTCATTAGAGTGAGCGGTTGAGCCTAGAAAAAATATCGACAGGGTTGCTAACTGTAGGTAATGTTGCCTCGAGATAATTTTGCATTATTCAAAGGAATATCAGCGGAGTTATTGTCTGCATCACATTTAAACGATTTGTGGAATAATGCTGGCTAGTATTGACTGTGTTTCCATCCATAACAAAGAAAGATAGGAGCAGGTGCAAATAAGCCGAGATAAAATATTCGAATGCTCATGATATTACATAGTCCATGCGAAATGCTAACGCAGACACTAACAGAAGTTGATAGTGGAACAGCGATGAAAGGCCTTTCTAATATGGTAAGTTTTATCATGTCAAACTCTTATTCCAAGATGGCAATTTTTTTTCTTCCGAAACCTTCCGGGTTTATAGTTGTAGCTATGTTCACTTTTTAAGGCGTTTTTCATAAGTTGAAAGCTGTCTAAGCTCATTTGTTATTGTACATCTGATAAGGTAGATGTGAGAAAGGAGGGCTTCACATTTTGAACTTCGGATCTTTTAGTTTGAAATTTTTATCAAAACGAAGGCAAATTAAATGTCATATATTGTTGGGTTATGAGTTATTGCTGAATTGTAAGGTATGTTATTGCTAACTTATCAACTTATTAGGCTAAAATCGTTATAAGATAGATCATTTGCTCGCCACTTCAAACATTCTTACAAAGTGGAAATATTGTTTGCCTTTAAGAAAACTAAAAGGAAGCATTATAACCTGTTTAAAAATAAGAATAATAACAAAATATTAGCTTTCTTCAACCAAAAGTTGTCAATTTAATACTTTTATTTGTTGTAACAGGCCATTTACCCTAATATTGTCGGCCATGTTCCAGTTAAAGTGAGTATACTAAAGTAAATGTAGAAAATATTTGCATAGTCCCTGTTTCCGTTAGCTACGGTCAATAATGATTAAGGTACTATATGAATAAGAATATTCGAGCTCGGGTTACGATTGTTAATCTTCGATCCGTTTGATAATATTATTGAAATAGAGTTGCAAAATCAAGATAGAATCCGATGTGATTGGATTTTAAAACTCAAGTCGAAAAATGTCATTCTCTCTGTGGAGCGACTAAAATGGACAAAGTTTGGAAAGGAGTGAGATGACACACTACTGTTACAGCTAGTTGTCTACCGACTCATGTGCAAAAATACTTTAAATGGTTTTTATTTTAAGGGTCAGTTACTGAGCAGGAGAATTTCCTCTCTTTTTTCGCGAAACGCTAAGTTAGAAAATGTCAGAAATTGTTACAAATGCAATTTTAGGGAGACTAAACATAACATTATATTACATTATGGAACTGATATTCTAATAATAGTAGCTCTGTAACATGGCGTGAACCAGATTGAAAATTTTGGTTTTGATGTAGTAATGATGATCACGTCCCCATTGAGTGACATTTTGCATATTTGAAAAGAGCACAATGCTTACACAATATTCTATTATAAATTACATTGTGTTTATGCTGTTGCATGTGTTCTTGGTATTTGTTACCTTGGTAACGAATACATTAATCACCGAGGTATAGATGTATAAGGCAAATACAATTTACTGAAAATTCGTTATCAAAACATGCATTTTCTGTTTTGTCTGTCAGTCTGAAGAAATTCAGTTGACAGAATTTAAGATTATTGTGATGCAGGATGAAGCTATTCGATATCACGTCATAATAAACAAAAACTCGGAAAAATTACTGTAAATATACACACTTCCAGTCATTCACATGATTTGTCCGAATTTTATTCTGTATAAATTGTGATCATTTTTATGAATAAATTTGTTTGTAAATATGATTATTGAAATTGCTGTCGTTGTGGCATCAATTTGCCATCTACACAATGTCGCATGACTGGATACGTCAGTGACTCCTCACTTAATTGTTAATCAAACCAACAGCTTTTGCTTCAAGTGAAGATACTCCATCAATAAATTAAATGGCGAATACAATAAATTTGCCATGACTGCACTAAACTATGACTTCAATGTTGTTCAACTTTTTCTTTTTCGACTCCCTTACATGGATAATCTTGTGTAATTGCTATCTACGTAATGGAAACAAATGCTTTCTTCCTGATTCCTAATTACAACGAACTTGGATGGAGTTCCAGACTATGGCCTGTTTACAGTTTATTATTTTGGTAAGCTAGATATAAAGTATTTCAGCTTTAGGACTGAGTACTACAATATAAGTGACAAAGTGCCATCATCATGTAAACGTAATTCTTTCAGTCAATCTTGGTTATCATCGATGACAAGGACATGTAAGGGCCAATTCGGGAACACTAATATGCATGTTACCTCAAAATATTGCTCTTTACGAAAACGTTTCAGTTGTAGTGAAGAATTAAGTTCTGTAGATCAAGGTATATTTGTAAAAATATTGCAAGATGTTCTGATAAATACTTTGGATGCTAATTGGCAGACACTTATAGATCGTTCCAGTTTGAATCGTAGTGATTGTCGTGTGATATTTGAGACGGTGATTCAAATCACGCCATCCTCGACTGATAACAGCTACCGTATGGTAGACTGAGTGGTGTGCAAACCCATGACATTCTGAACAGTAGCTAATGCTGCGAATGACTCGTGTTTTAGGATTTTGTAAATGATTTCATTTATAAATGATTTCATATTTCCCTTATAGTCGAAAGTAATTGGAATGTTTTGCAATAGAAAACGTTAACTCGTATGAAATAAGCTATTGTCAGAACATCATCCTTAAAATTAGCATTTGAATGCCAAATATTTAGCCTATTGTTATTTGTCGCTAGAATTTCAAGCATTGATCAACAGCAAGATCAATAAGCTAATTTCTGAATTTTCAGAAAAGATCACTATTTATGTGTAAAGTGCCCTTATACATGTTTTGTTGTCATCATAGCGTATTAATAAGCCCTGAACTTTTTTGTAGGTAAATTGAATATTCAAGATTGGATGATGACTTCAGTAAATTCAACTCAAAAGTCAAGAATTGGTGCGAGAGGCTCTGTTTGTCAAACATGCTTAAGACCACGTCGTCCGTATTCCTTAGTATATTAGCTTAATGTATAATTACTAATGTGAATTTGTCCCTCTTTTTGAGGACATAACGGATATAATGACCGGGAACGCCAGCACAATTGACGGAATTCCTCCGACACCGTCTCAGCGATCCAGTGTTGGTCCTTCGACATCAGTCCCCGTCAATTTGTTTATCGAACCAACGTTCCTTATTTTGCTACTGATTGCAATTTCAATTGCCAACAGCATGCTTATTACCAAGATCATTACGGAGCGGCGATTAAGATCGTCCGTGAATTATTATCTAATCTTTCAATGTATTGGTAACCTTGGCATGAGTACAAGTACACTGCCCTTTGCGGCCTTGGCGGCCGTTAAGCAGACTTGGCCATTAGGAAATGACATCTGCCTTCTCAACTACGGATTAAATAACTTTTTCTCGCTCTTATGCATAATTAACATGATCATGATAGCCTACAACCGTTATAAATCATTAACCACAAATTCAAATCGTCTAATTGTCAAACATGTTCTCACAGTCGAGCTTGGAATCTGGTTTATTTGTGCCATTTCGACGTTTCCCTGGCTATTAATTCTTGATCGAGTTGGACAGTGGCGATTTTCAGGTGGATTTTTAAAGTGTATTGTAGTTCCACACCCGCAAGGGAAAGGTATTTTGCTTATATACGCGGTTATGCAGCAGTTAATCTGTGGGTTTTTGCCTTTCTCTGCCATCCTTTGGTGTTTGGTTCGGATTGTTGTCACTGTACAAAAAACACTGAAAAGTGTTGTTCCACCACATTCAATGGCCAAGCTGTTGCCACCTGGCTGTTACCTAAAGTCCGCATACACTAACATTCTGCTGATGGGGTCGTTTTTGCTGTTTTGGTTTCCGCAGATTATTCTTATCAGCTTGGAAAAATGCGGAATAAGCAACGTTCCCACTGCTTTAAGGAGATTGTGTGCTTACTTAGTATGGCTAGAGTGTCTCTTTTTGCCGCTTATTTGCCTCTTCAGGAATCCAAGGCTTATCAAGAGTCTGTTTAAAACGCGGCTTTTTCGACTTTTTTGCCCATTTTTATTGGAGACCAAGAAATCTCAGGAATCTAAATACAACGATGACCGACCATCCGCAATCTCCATTGACAGCTTCTTCTCAATTGCTAACAGCAGAGCGGCCATTGATGCTGGCTTCAGCAAGAATCAACCTCAACTGTAGCACTGAAAACTGAAGATTTCGGATGAAGAATTGAAATCAACTAAATTAAAGTACTGATGATTAAAATTCGGGTCAATAAAAAGAATAATTTTAACTAAAGATTTATGTTGCGCAACCGAACTTGTAAAATATCGTTGTATGCGTCGATTTCATCTTTGCTGTATGGATTTGCTTTTTAATGCTTTGTGCTTGAAAACGCTTCAATGTGCATTTGTTAAGAGGACTCAACAAAACATGAACCCTTTAGTGTGAAAACCGTGATATGTCCACAGATTGAAGCGGTGGAATTTGACTTCGTGATTTGGTATGCAAAAGGCGAGTATCCTATCAGCAAGCCATTTGCCACGAGGCCACCTTTCCTTACGCCAGAAACCATTACACCATCTACCACTATCCCAGCAACCATTAAGCCATCTACCACTATCCCAGCAACCATTACACCATCTTTCACTACTCTGTCAACTATTACGCATCTACCACGATACTATTAACCATCACGCTATCTAGCAATACACCATTAACCATAACGTCATCTGCCACGTCGTCATCAACCATTTCGCCATCTAGCAAGATGTTGTCTCCCATTATGTCATCCACCACTATAACGTGGTCATATACCGTTTGCCATGTTAATGCTAACGATTCTCAATAATTGGTGGTCGTTTCTTCTTAACAGTCCTTAGTGAATAATGCTTTCAAAATGTCGTCTACTGTATGTGTATGTACCATACATAGAATTTGCTATGCATACTTACGTTAATGTTGAAAGTGTTGTGATGAAACCTGGAATATTGGGACTCTACACTTTTGACTGGAGCAAAAGGGTGGCACAGGTTCCTTTTTTCCAAGGACTGATTTCTCACAGTGTTTTACTCGTGTTTATGTTCTATCGGATAAACGCAGATTATACGACATGACTCAGACTTAACACGTCAAAACTGCTGCTTACATTCCGATATTACGGATTAAAAGCTGTGCATCTGCTGCCCACTATTTCGTAATACGTTGTTGCAAATTCTTGTACAGAGCGTTCAGATGATAAACGCAGATTATACGACACGACTCAGACTTTGTGGAACATTCGCGCTTGGATCGTTTTGCTTCCTAAAGGGGCTGTTGAGGTAACACATTAACGTAGTATTTGTAATTTTCAAAGTCGGCTTGGACAAAAAAACCCTTACATTAGTCATATATGTATGTGTGTATTATTTGCCATAAAATAATTCGCAGAATACAAAATCAAAAAGTCTTCACAGTGATAAAAAAAGAAATTAAATGCAAAGAAATCATCTTTGGCTAAAACTGGCAGGGATAGCATTTGTAAGCCTGAGGCGGTCTTTTTTCCACAATGGTCTACCAACGGATGATATCAAAAACGTAGCAAAATTCAAGAAGATAAAGTAACCTACTAGTTAAAAAGAAGATGAGGAAAATGCATTTTATTATCATTTATTTTCCTCTCAGCTACATTCAGAAGGGAAATGGGATGCTGCTGTCCCAGTTCTGAATGTACACAGGCAGAGATGGTTAATTAAGATGGTAAACTTAATTAATACTGATAGATGTCTATCAACTTTAGTGTAAGTGAGATTCAAAGCGCCGATGTTGTATGCGTATGAATCAAGCCTCATTATTTGAGTCTTTCTTGGAGATTTGGAGATTATCCAAGATTAACCTTACATAAGTTATAAACTGTGGTAAATGTAAGCGAAATAGAAACTTTCTCTCTACATTTAGGAGAAAAGGTCTTAAACCGAAGAAAATTGTGTACTTATGTTAGCAATGTCGGTCTTAGAAATGTGATTTTTATATGTGTACAGATGTTTTAGGTTAAGAAGTGAAATTATATGTAACAAAGGTGGTGTTTTCTCTTCGAATTTCTACAGCCAGATACTCCATAAACAGTGCTTATATTTTTGAACACAACTTTTGAGATGTAATTAGCAGCATGAAATATGAAGAAAAGGCGATAAGAAACAAAGAAAGCTAGAAGAGTATAAAAAAATAACAAGGATATATGTTTTAAAAGTAATGGGCTTGCTGTAAGAGTGGTCTTAAATTTGGCAGGGTAACTAGTAAAAACGTGAAAGACCATTCAAGATGAACAAAGTGATCTCCACAGATGAAGCTTTGAGGTATCCCATCTATTATGGCTGGTAGGAGCATTCCTGTAGTTGTCACGTATAAAGAATGGGAGAAGAGAGGGAGTCAATTTTCCACTTAGAAAAAAGTATCAAGTGAGACTTAAAAGTATTAACTGGAATAGAAAAGTTTTTTATAAAGATGGCGGAAAATGGTTTGCTTCCAATAATGGCTTGCCACTCGATATCAAGGATACCTGTCTATTCATGTGACTAGCAACAGTGACTCTTAGACACCTCCACAGGCAGATTTACAATCACTTATCTGAGCACTGTCCGCAGAGCCAACCTGCCGTTTATATTGCACATTAGTGCATGCAGAATTAATTTGCAGTTGTTAAACATGTGTGACTAAACCGGTGTGACCAATTGGGTGAACAAGTCTGGACACCTATGATCTCAACGACGATAGATTGTGCTAGCTCAGCCATCCGACGGCTTTTTAACAGTTTCATAGTACCCAATTTCCCTCACATGGCTTGGGTTGATCCGTTAGCATATGTTTTTCAGGCACTTGCCAAAAGTACCGCGAAGGATTTGAACCCAGAAAATCATGATAAGAGCGCAAGCATGTAGTGTGACAATCATCCAATTGTAGTGACGCAGTTATCAGTCATGACGATTAAAATCACCTCTGAGAAACAACGTCCTGGTAGCTCAGTTGTAAGCAGAAGGTCGCGAGTTCCCCGCCCTGTACGTATGATTTCTCAGAAAAACAACAATTTATTTTTCATTTCAAGACGTCATAAAGTCACAACTGAAGGGCCACGATTCGAACACGCAGCCTTGTGAAGCACTGTGACCACTCGCCCACAAATGCTTGTACTACCTCTCATGAAAACAAACTCGTAAAACAGTAAGTAATAGTGACAGTGAATTGAGATGCTTTAGTGGGGAAACTTAAGGACGTGTTTGCAAATGTAAAAAAATATTCCAATTTAAAGTACATTCTTAAGCACCATGCGCCAATATCAGGAACGAGGCCTTTCCGAATTATAAAGATAAAATGGGAACACTCAGAAAATTGAGAAAAATACTATTTGCCCTGTGAACTTTTCATCGTTCTATAGTCAATGTGATTTACAGCATAAATCGCCTCAACTTTAAATTGATTTTAAAAGAACAATTTAAAGCAAACGTCCTACACGATCAGTTCCCGAGATATGCCTACCTTGGAGCTATTTCCAAATGCCATAGATTGCGTTAAAATTTCAACCGAATGTTTATTCTTGAATAACACTTTGCAGCACTTATTTCCTTGTTATGTTCCAACATGTAAAAGTTTCGGTCATGCATACTTTGGCATTATATCAAATATTTATCCTATGTTTAAATGCTTCCTTTTATATTTACCAACGTTTCTATGTGTACAAAAAGTAGAAGACCGGCTCAGCATATTGTTATGCAAATGAACATGTCTGTTTCAGTTGCAATTTATAAATGAATCTATTGTTTACTAGTTAACTAACCAATCAGATACTTTGATCGAGACTTTCGATTGTTTCGCGTTTGATTGACATAATCACATGGCGGGCAAATTTTCACTTCGAATTGAAACCTCGAATATTTCACAATGTGCATTTACTCTGAAACTATCAGATATTTGAAAATTCTGATCTTTAATAACGGTGCCTTGCTGAAAAATAGTGTAAGAAAATTGTATTGCTACACGGGCGCTTGGATTAAAGGTCGTAAAATATGTTACCCTTTGCGCGACGCGATAAAGTACCATCAGGTACTTGTGGAGAGCATGGAGAAAGAGGATTCAATGTGGAGGTAAGTTGTCTTTGGGCACACACTATCTACATAGCATGGAATGTATGTTTGTGACATATTGCTGCGTTATTCTAACTACGTCTGTTATTGTATGTTTATTTAAAATTTAAAAACGAATATTATTTTTGAACTTGGTATCGAGGTGAACTACAACACTTACTCAATGATTCACTAATCATGAAAACTAACTGACAAGCTTAACAGCACTTTTTGCATTTACCTCAACAAGGAGTAGACATAAAACGGAATATTATTTAGTAAATTTTTGTCATACGCGAGAAAATCAGGATTGAGCCATTGCAGAAATTCAAAGATACAAAAGGAACGTCGTTTGCTATGACCCAAGCAAGTTCAGGGCCACAGATTAGTTTATTACTTCTGTGACTAATTTGAGCCATCCCTAAGTATGTTGAAAACATTTATGAAAGTGTCTTGCATCACTAACATACCTAAAAGTAATTACATTTGCCGCCTCCTAGATTAGAGTGTAGCATAAAACGCTTCTTATTTTATGGACGACTTTGCCTGTTGCTCAAATTAACATATTAAATGTGATTATGCTTTCAACAGGCTTTGAAGGACTAGTACATCAACAGAGTTTTTTAAAATATAATAAAATATCTTAGATATATCGAAACCAAAATATATCTATGTATATATTTACGTATGTTATATAT
>JANTCA010000736.1:0-12490 GCA_024741275.1 Chironex yamaguchii
TCTAATTGCATCATCGATCGTCGTCATTTCTAATTGCATCATCGATCGTCGTCATTTCTAATTGCATCATCGATCGTGACCAGGCCTTGAATACTCCAACTTACGGACACTTCCAGCCAAGCCAAGGTCCTCCTTAGGACATTCTTTTTCCTTCTTAACGGATTCCTTATGTACCTTATCCAAGGCGATACTCCACCCAGTGTTGCGCACTCTCAGCTTATCGTTTTTCCTTACTGTGCATGCAATTTCTACCTACTTCCACCTACTAATGGCCGCGTTGATTTTACCCATCATTCTCTATATTCATAAAAGTATACCTGCATTTTTACCTACGTCCAGGCATGTGAATGGATTGACTTGAACAAACTAGCATGCCTTTTAGTCTTTACCCTAACAGCACCTTTGAAAATGGATTCCCCCAAATGAGGAATAACACCGCAGCAAGGGAGACGACTTAAACAAAGATCCAATTAGAGTTGGAAGAGGGGGAATGAAGTCTATAATATTTGATGTTCAGCATTCAAGAGAAACAGAGATGAAATTTGATTGTTTTGCCACTAACAATTTAAAATCTTTACAATTTCAAGAAAATTACCTCCTTTTTGTGATATATCCCTTAGTTTTCACTACAACCTATCAACTTCGGAAAATTCGCAAAGTAGGTGAAAATACCTACGTGTTGCAACAGTCACTCCACGGCCCATCTCATTATTCCTGATTTGGCAAGACGATTTTTGTCTTGCAGTCCCCCGAATTACTTCTTACAAGACCCCTTGTTGATGAAGTTCTCCAATATCAAATGCTGAATTTCTTTTCATGGGCTATCTAAACGAAATTAAAAATGCTTTTCAATCTTGTCCTCGACCCGTATTCTTCTTAACGGAGGTTAACTCTGCTTGAACGGAACTTTTGAGTCAGTCATTATTGGACTTGACGTTAAGACTACGAGTCGCTCCTCGTTGTAAATAAAATTCACGTAATGAATTTCCCAATAAACTACCGTTGGTTTTTGGCTGGTCACACTATGCAGTTGAAATGCCCTCCACTATGTCTTTTTTGTCGGAATGGCACCTCATTTGAGTGTTAGACGGTACTTTGTACGTATTAGATGCTAAACCTATGTTGTATGAGTCAAATCCTTTTTCAATGCACCTTCATACGTTTGATTGCTTTAATTAATGTCATAAATTATCTATATCAAATACTGCATCGTCTCCATAATTTTCTCCAAAATGTTTTGGAAATGATTTCTTTTTAGGGAATCAGTGATCACGGTGAAGATATTGGTACAGGATGAAAACGACAATCCGCCAAAATTCGATAAAACGAGTGACCTTGTTCAAGTGACAGAAGCTGCCAACCTTAACACAATTATCAAAACTCTCAAGGTTTGTCAAACATTACGTAATATTAGTTACATAATTGTAATTTTACATGCAGTAAGGCTTATTATCCGTCTTTATTGTTTAGGAAGAATATGAAAACATTTATCATTTAAGCATAGATATAAGCATTCAACATCATCACTTCACTCTGAAGCAAGATAAAAAAGCACGGAACTGTAAAGTCAAGGAAGATTTTCGATATAATTTGTGATAAAGAGAGCCTTTTTCGATCAATCTGCCTAAAATAGAAACAGTTTTTCAAAGTAAGAATTGATATTTTTGTTTCCCTTTGTATTGAGTTTTTTTAACGCTTCGACAAAATTTACGGAAGGAAAGTTTGTTAGAAGTAACCAGGATATAACTTGCTTTGGATACGACGGATAAAACGTCGCATCCTGTGGGTTAGGTTTTACTGGATTTTGTTACATTTGCGGGTTTTTTTTCGAATTTTGTTTCTTTAGGCAAGTGACCCTGATACAGGAATCAATGCAAAACTTAGGTATTCGATCATTCACGGAAACACAAATGAAGCATTTGGGATTGAAAAAGAGAGGTATGAAACAGAAGAATGAAAATTGAAAATTTATTCACATTTGTGCTTTGTTTATAAGAAGGAAATCATGCATATCATTTATTTTTTATTGTTAGATATTTTATTGTTTACCATTTATTCTGCAAGTGCGTTTTTATCGCATGTGAAAATCGTAATCGAGGTTCAGGGGTCGGGGTAATTTTGTAAGCAATGTTTAAGTATGAGTTCCTGGATATAATTTAACCCAATGAAGGCATTATTTAAGGCCAACCCTTTATAAGTTTCCTTGTTGAGTTATGCTGGAGTCGAATAGGAAAAGCTGGCGTAATAATTTGCAGATAAGCTATCAGAGAACAGAAAAGCAAATATCGTATTATACTATAATCGATCAGGTAAAGTGTTGATAACATTAATGGGAAAAAGTAGCTTTAGACTAAATATGAGTTTTAAAAGGTGAAAGAATTTTAACAAATATTCTTTTCATCGTTGTATGTATATTTTAGTTTTTAGTCCCGGAGTAACTAATGTGGCCTGTCAGGGTGTTTCCGCACTGCCCCTGTCTCAATACTCATTTCTCCTCCCATCCTGCTTTGGGAGATGAGGGAAGGAAGCGAATGTGACTGGATTAATATGAGAAAAGAAATATTACCTTGTGATTGGTTATGGGAAACAACAATTCGGATTAACACAATTGTTATGGTCTTCGATTAGACAATAGTAGTCAAAGCACTGTTTGATGAATCCTGGAAGTATATTGTCTGTGACATACCTTTAACGTTCCTTGCATCCCTGATATCGTGTGTTCTAAGCCATCGCTTTTACAGCAAGCATAAATTCCGTTCTTCTGCAGTGGCACCTTGAAAACTGTCAAGGCACTTGACAGGGAGACGCAAAGCAACTATAACTTAACAATTCAAGTCACTGATGGCGGAAATTTGGTAAGTCCTTTTGAGAGAGATCGAGGTGTGTGCTGGGGGTAACGAGGAATGACTACTTGATATTTCCAAAACCATACTGTTTTTGATGTGAATTAAAGGTCTCCAGGAAAAGTTGAACTACAGCCTCGTTTTATTTTAAGCTTGAATATTTATTTCAAGGGCACATCTGTACAATGGTACTGACGTGGCTTCGAATGGGGTATAGAGGTGTTGTCACGCAGATGCTGTCATTCGGTGAGCCTTCTACTCTCCAGAAGATCCACTAAATGATTACTAATATCCCTGAAGGACGAGGGATATTTTTACCAAAGGAAGGGAGTTGCATTCGGCCTATGAGTGACGTAAAGACTGACAAAATCGGAGCAACCATGTTGCTTCCAACTTCTTTTGACAATGCAATTATTTTTTATTACTTCCGCCGAGGTTATGTTTTCATAAGGGTTTGTTTATTTGTCGGTTGCTTTGTTAGTTTCCAAAGTATCTCAGAAAAAATGTGAACGTATCGTTCTGAAATCTTTACGGTATATTATAGTCCGGTAGAGAAACTCTTGTTACCATGACGCCCATTATCGTTTTCGTGGAGGTCTGCGCTTTCAAAGTGCTTCTAGATTTAAATTTTTTTGTTTAGATTTAAACTGAAAGCATTTCAGTTATCTGGTCGTAGTTTATAACCAACGAAGTAAAGTAGAGATGACTTATAAAGAAGGAAACGGTCCATCCGCGAATCTACTATCGACAAGTTAATTTGTCTGAGAACTTGTAGATCGATATAAAATTCGCGAATGGATCGTTTTTCTCTCTGTCAAGTGCTATTTTTTGTATGTGTATGTAGATGTTGCCCCCTCCAAATATATCAGTGTGCTCATTTGTTTTTATAGTCTTCCATCTGCTCTCTGGTAGTGAAGGTATTAGACATCAATGACAACTCGCCAAAATTTGATGTGAATGATTTTTATGCATTCAACGTTACAGAAGAATCCATGAATGCCTTTGTTGGTATTGTAAAGGTAAGGAGGTAACCTATTGTAATATAGAGTGTTCATTGGAATCATCCTGGAAACCAATCTCTGACTGTTGGTTACCAGACAGACCAAAGCAACCCTTTTGTTCTTACTAGAAACTTGACAAACTTTGTCAAAGTGGATAATTCTACACCAATTAGACAAACTGTGTGAGATTGTACAAACTTAAGCAAAAACTGGGGTTCACACTGAGCCGTTATAAGACATGACTGAAATTTACAGCAAGTCCTCTACTTGTCATTCTTCAGTATAAATCCCTGTGCTAGTTTGAATTCCTTGCATGCATTCTAATTAAACTAACTCCCAGTGCCTCTGTAAAAGCCTGGCCTAAAACATGGACTTCTAGTGTTGAGACGATGACAGTTCTGATCACAAGCTTTCTTGTTTCATGCTGGTTAGTCATAATTTTCATGCAAAAGTGCTGCTTGAAGGCGCTATGATTGCACCATTGACAGTGTTGTCAAAATCTGACAATCAGGGCCCATGTACTCGAGAGCTTAAATTTTGACCAAGTCGGTGTGAATCATTGGGATGCATGATTTGATTATCAAAGGAACAGGTGTCGGACTCAGAATGTTCCAAATTTATAGGAGCAGGGTCCGTCGACTGCTGTCAGCCCATCAACTCACGATCTGTTACCACCAAGTCATTAAAAACAAATGAAAGTTGCAATCCTATCATCTATTTCCATTCAAAATCAACGTTTTATATGCATTTGTAGGAAAATTTAATGTATGATGACAGCAAAGGATAGTGAAACAGTAGAAATAAAAACATTGAGCAGCTCCTGTAGGGTGCTCACCTTAGCCCGGCAGCTTCTTTGATATTTTAACAGAATCATACTCCGGACAAGTTGCAAAAAATGACCATTTACACGAGTACAGATGCCTGTTGAAGGTGAATTGATGTAAACCCCTAAAAAATTCACAAAGGTCCTTTTTTTGCTGTCCTGTAGATGGGCCTTTAGTCGTGTTTCAAATTTTGGTGTTCACACTTTACCAATTAAAGAACTTCCTGACATACGCGTAACCCCTTTGAAGATACAACAACAGTAGTGGATTAGCTTTAACATGTTTTTTTCCTCTCGTGCAAACAAACCTTTACAACCTGATGTCGCTAACTACAAACTTAATTCACTTGTTATAGTTATGATACATTCAATGATTTATCATGAAAGTTATTGCTAATAAATGGGTATTGTACTGAAGTTTCAAAATCACGTCATAGCAGCATGAACAACATGCATTTTATCTATTAACTCTTTTGTTTTTAGGCTCAAGACAAGGACGAGGGTAATTCAGGAACTGTTGTTTACAGAATAACAAATAGTGACAGGTAGATGGTACCTAAATTCGAGATAATCATTGTCTATACATGTTTGTAGAAATGTTAAAAAATTTAGTGAATTTACTTATAGGTATGGATAAAGAACAACTTCTAAGATATAAACTTTGGCAATTTTTGGCAACATATATTTATACGTGACACTTACGTCCCTTGATTCATTATAAACTGTTTTTCTATGCCCCTTGATAGTTGCTGTTAATGTATCCAGATGTGCTGTTTTGCGATATCCTACCGTGACGCGTGCGATGTAGTAATGTTTCGTTATTCATCTTAAGTCAAAACGTCGACGGAAAAACGTCTGCAAGTGTAGCAGATGGTTCGGCGATTGATTACCATTCTGGACTGTACGTTTCCATGCCCACTAAGCATAAGTCTTGCTGAAGTCGTTCCTTTGTACTAATCGTGTGATCACTACTCTGTTGCAGTAAGCGACAGCAACTTACATTTCCTAGTTACATGCATGTCACTTTATAGTGCATTTACGTACACTTTGTCCTTGAACTTTGATCTTGACCTTTGAACATGACCTTTGAAATTGACCTTTGAACTTGATCATTGATACTTCAAAATTGTACGTCTTGACATCCAAGAAATTCATGGTGTTGTTAGGAAACAAACAAGACCTTAATGTTGGGGAGGTTGTATTAGATAACTATGTATTAAGTTGATTTGTAATTTAGAAGAATATTTCTTCGTATTGTAAGATTTTTGTACATTAACGTCTAATTTCATTAACCTTTGTCACATTTTTTGTTACCTTAGGTTTGCTATCAACAAGACAACAGGAGTGATAACAACTGAAGGGAAGTTGGATCGAGAAGAGAGGACTGAATATGGCATTACAGTTGTTGCTACAGACCAATCGGAGATAGGACCACGAAGCACTTACGTCCAGGTATAACAGAGCTATGAAGTTGTAATTATACGCGCTTAAACCGGAAATAGTCCAACTTTATAACAATGTTTATGAAATTGTTAGCATGAGTTATTAGTCAAATTTGTATAGAGATGATATTGATCAATTTACTTTGTTACTGGTGTAAATTATACTGCTTTGTGGTTCAGATTAACAGGAAAACTTTCACCAGATTTTAAAATACTGACCTTGTACCAATGATGGGAAAACTTGTCGTCTCTGTACAGTTTAGCTGTTTATTCATGTTTACTTTTAAGTAATTATTTGTTTATTTATTGAGATATTCATGTTTGATTATTTGAATATTATTTGTGTATTTATTTTCTGCAGGTAAAGATAACTGTGTTGGATATCAATGATAATAATCCACAATTTCAGTCACCAAAACTTTACTCTTCGGTCATTCGACGCGACTCACTACCTGGGACAATTATCCATCAATTTCGAGCCACAGATGCGGATCAAGGAAAAAATGGAGATTTAAAATACAAAACTAGCTTACAATTACCAGGTTAGTGGTACTGCATAAAAAGTGAATATTGTGGTTAAACTGTTAACCTGTATAGCACCTAACATCAATGTCTTCACTGACTTCGTCACTGTTACCACTGCTTTAAATTGATAAATTTATTTATAATATATTGTATTTTTGTGCGTAGCATTTGTGCGTCTACATATATTTATATTTTTATTTAGCCAATTACCACGTTTCTGGCAAATGATTATGCTTGGTTTTTAGTAAATGACCAAACTAACCTAGTCTGTGGTAAATGACCACAATTACCCAAAATTGCAGTTGTCTGGTTTGCGGAAAGTGGTTTTGTGGAATCACGAATGTAGAAGTAGATTGCCTGGTTCAAGGTTAATGACCATGATTATCAGGTCTCTTGTAAGCGAGCACAGTTATCTGGTTTATAATCATGAAAGAGTTTGATGGGTGCCCACTCTCATAAAAAGCTGTCTTCCTAGTGAAAATCACCAATCCTGGCGTAGGAATTAGCTACACTCGTTAACTAGTATGCTACGAAAAAGAATGCATAATTTTTGTTAGTAAAACAGGATTATTGTAGCAAGTTTTTTTCCTGTCAGATTTCTTGACCCTGAATGAGAGCATTGGGCTGCTGAGTCTTGCTAAACCAATACCATCACATACAAATAGAACAATGGATATTGCTGTTTTGGTTATGGATAATGGAATTCCAGTTCGCAAAGACACGGCATCCTTACGCGTTTTCTTCAGCAATATTGTCATCGATGCGCCTGCTTTGGAGTCACGGTCCCTTCAAGTAACCATCATGGAGGTAAGACATTTGACACTACTTTTGGGCTTTTTCTTTCAGCTTATCCCTGCAGGTAGGACAGGAAAATGAAGCTTCTCCTGTATCGTCATTACCGTTATCATTATCATTTTAATAATAAATGTGCATCATGATGTTAATTAGCAATGATCGTCATCTGCATCATAAATTTTACAGTACCATTTTACATTAAGATTTATGATAGAATATATTCTTATAAATTTCACCATCACTTTTATTATAGACAAAATATTTAACTCTTTGTTCATTTTTTATGATTGCATGAGTCAGAGGCGTATGAGCTACTTCTAAATTTGAGCCAGAGAGTAGTGCTGGCCAGATTCATTTTCAAACAACTGTGGCCAAAGAAAAGAAGAATAGACTGAGTCTCAGCAGTCGTCCTTATTTTTCATCATTATGGGAAGTGTACAAAGAATACTCTTTTTAATAATGTGTCTTCTCCTTAAAAGTGTACAACCAGTAGACCAAAAGTAATGACTGGCGACCCAACTCAATATCAGTTCACTCCCTATTCTAGGCAATGTACTTCAAGATTTTCATTGATTAGTTTGAAGTTAAAGAGATTTAATGTTAAGGAATTAACTGGATCGTTATTTTTTGTGTTGAAGAAAGTGTACACGGCATCTAAAACACCTCTCTCTTTGTAACGTATGTACACTTATGATATCATATTGTCAACGTATTTTTTTTCAGGAATCCTTCCCTGATGCTATTAATTTGGTACGTTGTACAAAAAGCTCTACTGATTTAACTGCGATATGAATAGCGGAAGACTGCACAAATGTGAATCCAATTTCAGGTTGCTCTTGGTCAATCTAAATAGGTAGATTTCAATAGATTTTTATGGCAAAACTATGTTATAGGGGTTTACCTTTCCTTTAACGTTTGTAACTTGTTATATAAAGTTCTTTTTTTATTTGAATATGGTTGCTTTGCAGAATCTTCCAGCTGATTCCACTGTGACGGATTTAAATGCAACTTATAAAGGGAATATTGTTACTAATGGTCTTGATTTTACAATTATGCATGGAAGTAAGGGTAAATTTCACATTGAGAAATCAAGTGGAATAATCAAGACGGCTGTCATTTTGGACAGAGAACAGGAAAGTGAATTTGCGGTAAGCTTGTCAATGCATTTTGCGTTTTGCACAGCTGAGCAGTTTCGCAAAGCGAAAATGACTGCCTAAACATGCGATTCTCTCATCGACATTTACTAGAATATTCACAATGCGCCAAAATGTATAAGGACGAGATTTTTCGGATAATTGCTACAGATTTGCTACAGATAGAACGTCCTGTCATCTAAGTGTATTCGAGTCTGTCTACATTAAAACAAGAAAACCAGTACTCTGTAGGCAGATAGAAAGTTGTTTTTTCACTTGGTATCTTACGATCATGTTTTGTTTCTTCATTTTCTCTTTGTGTTTTTTTACTTTCTTGTTTTTGATTGGCTAGTTTCTATACATGTTTCATATAAAAAAGGTTGCCATATAACTATACTTTCCTTTCTGACGATTCATACCCTGAAGAAATGTCAGACGAAAAGAGTTTTTAAGTATGTTTTAGCGCAATGTCGCAAATTTTCAAGACTCTTCAAGGCATTTTCAATAATTTAATGTAATAATCTGAAAATGTTCTACCTTTATAAAAAAACAGCTTCCTCGCTGTGATCTCATCATGTTTAGTCGGAAGTGAATTTGAAAGTAATGGATATTAACCAGTGATTGTTTGTCATTTGATAATTGTAGTTGGTAATTATGGTGAAATTTAAGGATCAAGATAAAATCAACTTTGGCACGGTTGACATTCGAGTGTTGGATGCTAATGATCACCCACCTGTCTTTAATAAGGTAAGCTTACAACCCGTTTTTGCTGTGTGTTTTCAATAACGTCAAGCATTACTAAGATTGCTGAACTGTTTTCTTGTACGTAAATACCTCCTAGCACTTCTTTCCTCTTCCCTTCCACCTTTCTCCCTTCCATCTTCTTCCCTTCCCCTCCATTTCGCCTTTCTCTCTTCCATCTTCCTCCCTTTCCCTCCATTTCGCCTTTCTCTCTTCCATCGTCCTCCCTTCCCTCCCTTCCACCTTTCTCCCTTCCATCTTTCTCCCTTCCATCTTCCTCCCTTCCCCTCCATTTCGCCTTTCTCTCTTCCTTCGTCCTCCCTTCCTTCCCTCCCTTCCATCTACCTGCCTTCCCCTCCCTTCCACCTTTCTGCCTTCCATCTTTCTTCCTTCCCAACCATTCCACCTTCCTTCCTTCCCCTCCATTCCACCTTTCTTCCTTACATCTTCGTTTCTTCCCTCCCTTCCACCCTTATCCTTTAGATCTTCCTCACTTGCCACTTTCTTGCATTTTCCTTTTCCCAATAATCATCGCATCTACTGCTTCCACCTTTCTCTATTTGTCTTTTGTCCCCGCCAGTGTTCCTTCCCTTCTATATTAACATTTTGAGTTTCGGTTTTATTCCTGCTGGTTTATCTCCTTTCTTCCTAAATTTTTTTCTTCTTCCTACCCCCGTCTACCTTTCCCATGTCATTTTACCTGTCAGTTTCGTCGAATCTTGCACCAGTCTCCCTTTGCCTATTTCGTCCCTTTTCACGGCCTCTCTATCCGTCGCATATTTCTGTCATTTGCTGTCTCTTCTCCGTCACCAGCTGTCTCTTCTCTGTCACATGCTCTCTCTTCTCTGTCACATGCTCTCTCTTCTCTGTCACATGCTCTCTCTTCTCTGTCACATGCTTTCTCTTCTCTGTCACCTGCTCTCTCCTGTCTGTCATTGCTTTCTCTTCTTTGTCACATGCTCTCTCTTCTCTGTCACCTGCTCTCTCTTGTCAGTCACCTGCTCTCTCCTGTCTGTCACTTGCTCTCTCTTCTCTGTCACTTGTCTCTCTTCTCTGTCACATGCTCTCTCTTCTCTGTCATCTGCTCTCTCTTCTCTGTCACCTGCTCTCTCTTCTCTGTCACCTGCTCTCTCTTCTCTGTCACTTGTCTCTCTTCTCTGTCACCTTGCTCTTTCCCCGTTACATGCTCTCTGTCACCTGCTTTCTCTGCCACGCGGCAGTAATAAATATGTCTAAATATATGAATATAATTAAATACTAACAATTGGTCTTACCTTCCTTTTAATTTGTGCTACTTACGTAAGCTCAATTGCTTGCAACTTGATTGCACTAAACAGACAAGAAATGCAACAAATGATTTTACATAGGTATAAAAATCAATGAACTACTTTGTTACCTTAAATGTCTGACCCATCTGACCATCAAGAATTTAAGTAGTGGGTGTTAACGTCAATGTTCACGTTCGACCGTGTACCCACGTAATATCCAGCATTAGAATTGGAAAAACATTACGCGTATATCGTTGATGTCAACTGTGTTTATCTCGTCGACCTCGTTCTCTGTCCTAAATGATGCTGCAACAAATATTGTCAATATTTGTGAATATTGTGAATATTGTCAATTCAACTTCCAATTTGTCAAATCTTCTAGTTTTGTTTTTTTTTTTTGCTCAATGGCAATGTCTGATCATGGTACATGAAGTAACGAACACTACGTTTAAGAAAATAAAATTGATTTTTTTGAAGGCATCGCGTCAACACGTATTTTAGTTTCAGGTCCTTGTGTGTGCTTATCAACAGCAGTAAATCCAGGTTTAGGAATATGTAATTAATTTCATGAACAAATACTACAGGGAACAAGCAAGGCAGCTATTAAATTAATCACTGAACATAAGAAACATTTGGAATAAACTCATTCTACGAACAGAGGAACGGCTTAGAGAACGAATTTTAGGACGGCTTCCAAATGCAGTACAGATCGCTTTCTTTAAAAACCTTTCTTCGCAAACCTATCATCATCATTACCTTTTCCAAACAATTGTTTGTATGAATCTAATGATCTGATCTTTTATGTGTTTTAGTTTCCTATAAGTGTTTATTAATGATTTGCCTTTCAGATTCACGAAACAGTAACTCTTATGGAGAATCACAATGCGAGTCAGCCAATTTTTACAGCATCTGCAACTGATGTTGACGAAGGACCTAACAAGTTAATTAGGTTCTCAATTTCAGGTAATTTCTCCAACTATTTATTGTTGAACAATAAATATGTTATGCCTTAAGAAATGAAACCGATCAACTGACCGTTCTAAGTCCTCTGTGGAATGCCTCGCGAGTGCGATTAAGGTCAGTGGCGTCGCCAGCCCCCCAAAACTGGGGTGGCCAAAAAATATTTGCTCGACCACGCCCTTCAGACTCTCAGAAAACGTGGGAAACGCCTTTTTGAATATTTTGAATATTTTAAATTTTTGGAAAAGCAGCTTTCTCAAGCAGCATTTTTCGTAACGGGGGGCTTTTTTGCAAGAATGAAAATCGAAACAGTAAAGTACATCCATTATGTATTTACTAGGAAGAAAAAAGCAATTTTTATTTAATGATTTCTGAACGTCAAATAAATCTACTTTTCTTTACAAAGCAAGCTTTCTATCCGCAAAGTTTTTTCAAGGGATTGCGAGAAATTAGAAAATCGACCTCTGGGAAAACTGGGGTGGACTTGCCCACCTCAGTCAACCCCGTGGCGACGTCACTGATTAAGGTACGTCAACCGGTTCGATCAACGCCCTCTGTGGGAGGAAGACCTCTCTAAATCAAAGACAAAAAGGGAAATTTCTAACACAGCAAAACAATGCCTTAGATAATTAAACGTACTCTTCTTGTAAGGCATTGCTCAGAGTCAACACCATTCATTTATGATAATCTTCTGAAGTCGAAGGCTTCCATAGGTATAGCGTTATACTACTTAATGAGAACTGTCCATGACGTTTCCCATCAAATCGGCTCTTCTTGTAAGGCATTGCTCAGAGTCAACACCATTCATTTATGATAATCTTCTGAAGTCGAAGGCTTCCATAGGTATAGCGTTATACTACTTAATGAGAACTGTCCATGACGTTTCCCATCAAATCGGCTCTTCTTGTAAGGCATTGCTCAGAGTCAACACCATTCATTTATGATAATCTTCTGAAGTC